>CAVNYN010230767.1:0-62216 GCA_963692815.1 Nyctanthes arbor-tristis
CCATGTGGCATGCATTGATGCATGCCACGTGTATTTTAAATCCATGTGGCGTGCATCAATACATGCCACATGGGGTAGGAGGTTTTGTAATAAAACTTTCGGAAGGTGATTGAACATTACCGTAATAAAACTTCCATGAAACATAGGATTTTTTCTTTTTGAAGTGGGTTTTATGTAGTCTTTGACTTTACTAATTAAAATGCAGCCATTGATATGCATTTACGGGTTGTGGACAATATATCACTAATCACTAATAATAATAATAATAATAATAATAATAATAATAATAATATATAAAAATGTGAATGAGGGAAATCTTTTGATTTCCCGTTTCACCCGTATATATTTTTATAATTCCATTTTTGCCCTTTCCTCATTAATTAATTAAATAAAAGTAAAGGCTTTTCATTTTTCATGAAGTGCATAAAATCCTCTCATTCAATTTGTTACATTTGCTCTTCGAGTTTGTTGGTAAATAATTATTAGGATACAATAGATTCTTTTGTAACTCATGAGCTTAATAGTCAAGGCCATGTATGCATGATGTTGTTGATGTATGTGTGATTATTTTGCAAATTATAAATTAAAATATAAAAACAAAGCTACCTTATACTAGATTCTTTTATGCAGGAATTGGGAGATTATCAAACAACTTTTTTTAATTTCTGATCAAGAAGTTATCACTATCACAGAACTTGACAAAAAATAGGATAATAGACATCAGTTTGCAAAAAAAAAAAAAAACACGTAAAGGCAGTATGATAGTAATTTTAAAATTATTTGTATTAGTATACACGTCGGTTTCACTGACAAATCGACGTGTATAATGTAACGAAACTAACTAGCAACTGACGATTATACATTAACAATACACGTCGGTTCTAGTGTCTCAATTCAATTAATAGGCGTCGGTTCGAAAATGGAACCGACGCCTAATCTCTCAATTCAGGCTTATTAATTGCCTACCATATCTTTTTGAAGTGGCCCAATAGGGAGCAATGAGGGCTTATTTGTTTTCCCTTTTTGAAGAAGCTTCCAGATTGATGCCTAATCTCTCACTTCATTTAATAGGCTCATTTAAATGCCTGCTCTCTGTGCTTTATCCCATATGATGCCCGGCAAAAGGGGTGAAGGAAGAGATGAGGGCTGTGGTGGAGGAGGAAGAGATGAAGAAGGATGTGCTTAATTCCATTTTCATCCCCATTGAAGTTAAACCATTCTTGTCTGCTTTGTCTGTTTGGTTGTAGGAGAGTTTTGCACACAGTTGGGGTTTTTGATGGAAGACGCAAAGATTAAGAAGAGATGAAGAGATGGGTCGGAGGGGGATGATTTAGACAATGACTTGCCAGAGGTGAAGAGGCTGAGGGAGGACTTGTTGGACAGTTTGGGTGACGATGACTCAGAGCTTTGCATGACAAGTCAGGAACTCGACTCATTTATAAAGAGTTTCGAGGAGGAAATTATAGGTTCATCTTCGACTACAGTGAAAGTGGCTGAGCCGACTTCGTCTCAACCGGATTTGGGGTATTTATTTGAGGTTTCTGATGACGAGCTCGGTCTTCCCCCGTCGACGGCGTCTCTGTGGGGTTTTTTATGGAGGAAGTGAAGATTAAGAAGAGAGGAAGAGATGGGTCGGAAGGGGATGATTGGGACAATGACTTGCCAGTGGTGAAGAGGCTGAGGGAAGACTTGTTGGACAGTGTGGGTGACGATGACTCAGAGCTTTGCATGACAAGTCAGGATCTCGACTCGTTCATGAAGAGTTTCAAAGAGGAAATTATGGGTTCGCCTTCGACTGCAGTGAAAGTGGCTGAGCTGGCTTCGTCTCAGCCAGATTTGGGGTATTTATTGGAGGCTTCTGATGACGAGCTCGGTCTTCCTCCATCGATGGCGTCTCTGTGGGGTTTGAGTGAAGTGAAGAACGAGTTAGGCAGAGTGGACTCGGGCTCTTCCAACGTCGGTGGTGATTTTGAATGGCAACCCAAATTGTCGGTACAGTAGAATAGGAATTTATGAAATATTGTAAAGGTTTATTTATTTTAGTTATTACTAGTGAAAAGCAGTAAAAATCAATGTGAATGGTTGGAATTTTGAATTTGAATTTTGAATCCTATTGGGTTTTGTTACATTGGCAGGCCGATTTAGAGGAGGGGGAAAAATAATAGGCGTCGGTTGTAAAGGAGGAACCGACTCCCAAAGTGAGGAGGAAGAGGAAAAAAAACAATAGACGTCGGTTGTAAAAGAGGAACCGACGCCGAAAGTTCTTTAGGCGTCGGTTTCTCCTTTACAACTGACGCATATTATCTATTTTATTTTATTTTTTTAAATTGGCTTTAGGTTTTGGTTTTTTTAAGGCAACCGACGCTTATTGTTACCTTTAAACATCGGCTAATAATCGATGCGTATACCTTCACAAGGCGCGTCACTGACAAAGGCATCGCCGTCAAAACCGATGCATATTCATCATTACAATAAACGCCTATTGTGCTTTTATGTAATTGTGTATTGGCAAACTCTTTGGAGAATACCCCAGTTCTCGGGATGTTCCCATGTGGCATTTTGAAAATTCGGGAGAATACACTGTAAAGTTTGGTTATCATTTGGCTATCACCCTGGAAGGAGACTCCAAGCATATACTAATCCATTGAATAAGTGGTGAGAAGTACCTTGTCGAAAGCCAAGATATCAACAAAAGCGAAAATTTGTATATGTCACATCATGCTTGATATCCTGCCGACCAGGTTAAATTTATGGCGTAGAAAAGTCATAAATTCCTCCTTTTGTGACCGATGTTGTAACGGCCCGACTAAATATAATAGTGTTACGAACTCATTCATCTATGATAATTGATTTATTAGTTGATACTTGTTTGGAAATCGTTAAATATGAAGTAGGGAAAATAGATTAAATTCGAAATGATCATTGAAAAATACCCAATAAAAATCTACTTCCCATTTGGATAGATAGTCATGAATGAAATAAATATGCTTAGTCATCAGACTAGGGGAATACTCACAAGTCTAGAGCCTAAGGTAATGATTCCCAAAGACTTTCTTTCACGCTTTGAAGATTGAGTATAAATACCTATGCTTACCATTACTTTTCAGCCAAAAATATTTCGTGTAAATCTTAAATAAACACCACCCTTGTTTTGGTTTTTCAAAGACTTAGACAAAAGCTGAAGAATTGGAAGTAGCTAAGAGACAAATGTGAGTAATTTTTGTACTTGGATTGATCTTTAACTTGTCTCTTTCTTTGCCAAAAAGTATGGTTTTATCTTCCTCCGAGCTGTTGCTGTAGAACAAAATCTTCAAAGATAAGTTATTGATTTACTTTATGCATGATAGTTATACAATTCATGTTGACAAGATGAATTGCTTCCATATGTATTTCCCTCAAAATCTCAGTTAAGTTAGGGTTATGATATTGGCATCAAGATGCCTTTTTGAACAAGTTCAATTCGGGTTGAGGGAGGCTACGAAGGTAGTCTATGAACCAACCTTTTCATGTATTGGTACTGCCCGAACCAAGTATTAGGAGCACTCAGGAAATTAATGGAGCAATTCGGGCCCTAAAAAGTCATGTTTTAAAAGAAACTCTTGCATGTACATAGGTTACTCACTGAATATATTTATTCACTTTTTCCTTGTTTTCTAAAATGCTAGATGATCAAGAGAAGTTTTTTGAAGTGTCCCAAAGCTCTTGGGAGTTGTTGTCGGAGGGAAGTGCTTGTAGCTATGTGATTGAGCGGGATATTTGCGGCTAATAGGACGAGTACCCAGGACTTCATCACTATATCATTACCCAAGTACAATCAAATAATACAACTCCGAGACTATAGAGCACATCAAGACCAAATGCTATGAAGGAAATAAATGGGAACTCCCATGAATAGACTATGTAAATACTTAATTTATTTTGCTATGTAACCTTGAAGAGTGGTAGTATGAAATCCACTTGTGAAGATGGTGAATCCTAACAAGGGAAGAAGAAGAACTTTTGCGATGTAATACCCCTCATTGCTTTTGTAATGATGACTAAGGATGAATTAATGAAGTATGCTATGAATGACTTTATTATGTTGTATACTTTTGGAAAGAAAGAGTAAAGAAGCCCAATATTCGTATGAATCACCGCTGGAACACAAGAATTGAAGTTATTATATTATGGGTATTTCAATTAAAAGTATCGATACTTATTTTAATATCGATAAAACAGAAAGTTATATAACTGCCAAAAGTATCGGTACATCTTCCAGTATCTATAAACCAGTGGGTTACTTATGCAACCAGAAGTGTTGATATTACCGCTCGTATCGATACAATTGAAAACAAAAGGAATTTGGCGAAATGTTTGATAAATCTAACTTTATAAAGGGATGATGTGACGGGATTCCATTCGCAACCAAGAGAACGCCTTTACACGTGAATTTTGTAAAAAGAAAAAAGAAAAAAAAGAAAATTTAATTATTACAATGCAAAATTAATGACTTGGTTAACCGGAAAAAGAAATAAGGCACGCTACAGATGTGGCGTGGCTACTAAATCTGTTCAGCATGCTCTAGTTTCCTGTGATGTTGTGCTGGATATTTGGGAAGGGAGTATTTTTTGTTCTTTCTTTGCAAACGAGCTTGGTTTACTAGTAGGGGAAATTATTTTGGCAGCAAGGAAGGAATTTAACAGTGAGGGATTTAATCTTTTCCTGGTACTTTTGTGGAAGTTTTGGAAAGAAAGGAATTTGTAGTTGTTTGAGAAAAAAGAGTCTAATCCCCAACAACTCCTCATTGGTGTGTCGAGCTACCTTATGGAATTTTAGTTAGCAAATAAGCTTATTCTAGCCATATCTTCTGAAAGTAAGCGCACTTCTCTTGGCAAACATAAATGGGAAAAGCCAGGATCTAGTTAATGTTGATGTCTACGTTAAAGAACGCGTATCTTATTTTGCTATTGGGGTGGTGGTTCACAATGACAAGGGAGTTTGTTATAGGCCTTACTTGAGTTTTCCATGGAAATTTGGGACCTTTTTTTGGTAAATGTATGGCAGTTTTTGTTGGGCTACAATTTGCAATTGAGGAAGGTCTAACCATTTCTACTATTGAGACGGATTCCTCATTGGTGGCTGATGCAATTTCTAGTCCTACTGATAAAGGAGATGAGGAGTTGTCATACAAAACATTCTCAACTTAATGTCCAAGTACTCTCTTCCTCTATGCAAGTGGATTAGTCGGAAGGCTAATGGTGTTGCTCATGTTTTTGCTAGGTTTGGCTTTGAAAGGTGCTTCTCTTGTGTGTAGAGAGAGCACCTTCTTGACTTTGTTGTACAATATTTGCTTCATGATATGTAATGATATGCACATTTTGTTCCCAAAAAAAAAAGATTTTTTAATGCATTTTATGATAATCAAACTTACAAAATTAACTCAAGCTCAAGCGGTGGAATGTGATAATATAACAATTGTACGGAGGCTTGGGGAGGAGGAGCGTGATGTGCTTATCACACCTATTATCCGAGATATTCATAGTCGACTTGTTCACAGTGAATGTGGTTCTTGTCATCATATCTCGAGGAATCATAATATGATGGCTCACTGTTTAGCTGCTCATGTCATTACTTTGGTCGATAATAGGTCTTGGATTGATTGTGTCTCTTATTTTCTCTCTGATTGTATCCATCATGGGGACTTTTAATATATGAATGAAATTTTCCTTTCAAAAACCAAAAAAAATAAAAAATAAAAAATAACTTACAGATTTAACTATTGTATATCAAATATGTTATAATAATGACGATTGTGAAATGAAATTTATATACCACAATAAATATTGAAAAACTAATCTAAAGTAATTAGTTTTAACTCATCTTAAATTATGTATTAAAAAAAACTCATCTTAAATTAAATCATGATTTTTGTAAGCGTAATTAGATTTCTCAAATTAATCGATTTTTGTGCTTATATATTTCATAAAAAGATGACAAAGATCAATTATATACAATCACTTTTAGAGAAAAAACTTCAGTGTTCTAGAAACACGAGCACTCAGTGCTCTGGCCACTGAATTTTTGCCATTGTATAATTAGTGGTCCACTTAAAACAACTCACATCCCCCAGTTAACCCCAAATAACGCCGTTACGAAAACCCCAAACCATCCCGACCCCGACTCTTCGTTGCTCATCTCCAGTTCTGAAACTCCATTCCCGTCTGTTCTCACAATTCAACCTCAATCATTAGAGCTGGAACATGAAAATCCATTGCCTCAAGCAATTCTATATCCTTTCAGTTTCAGCAAAACAGATTCTTTTTTCTTTTGTTTCTTTTGACTTTCATTTCTTTGCACTCGTCCAATTTCAGAGAATTTAATTTTTTTCTCATATTTTGTCGTACAGATTAAGGGAATGATGAAGCAGGTTGCTAGAGAGCTTTTCAATTAGTAAAATTGGAAATTTTCAATTTTGGCAACATTGAGTTGCCACCATTGCAATGGGCTAAAACCTTCTGCGTGTTTGCTTTTTTCCCCCTTTCTTAAGTTGTTTTTTCACATTCAAAGCGAATAAATGGAAAATATTTTAACAGTGTAAATTTTTTTTTTTTGGCAGGGTGTGAGTTTTTTAAATGGACCAATAATTATACAAATGGTAAAAATTTAGTGGCCGGAACACTGAGTGCTCAGTGTTCCTAGAGCACTGAAGTTTTTTCCTACTTTAGTATTGGCTCTATAAAGTAAGAACTTCTACCATTGTGATTTTTCAAATTTATACATGACGAATTATATATTGTTATGTATTTCATGTTGACATAACTCTTACACAATTAAACGTATATTGATAAATTAATATTTATAAGAAAATTCAATTAGGCATTAGATAGCAACGTGCAACGCACGTGATCCTTATTAGTTATATATGATAGTCTATGCAAAAACTTAAGGGCTTTGCTACTTTCCCTTGCCTTTCTACTTGCCTGATGACTTGTTTAAGTGACGAGATCTCTCGAGATGAGATATGACACGATATTATGGAAATCATAAAGAGAAATTGGATTCACATAACATTATTCGTCAAAAATAAGAGGGAAACTGAAGCAACACACAAATAAAAACCTTATTCGCAGCCTTATTTTCCCCGATTCGAGGTCACCGGATGGAGTTCGATTAACGCCTACTGTACGTAAGCCAAAACCCACCCTTCGTTGATCATTGATCGTCGGCTGCTCAGTCTTCATTTTTCACCCTTGCCTACCGTTTCTTTGGTCCTCGACGCTAACGCCATTGTCAATTTTGCAGCAAAGGAGGAATTTTGGCATCTAAATCACCACAATGGAGCAAGATGATGTTACACTGGCAACAGCAAATGAAGTTGTGTCACCGGGTGTAGAAAGGCAGTTGGTTCTATTAGAGAGTAGTCCAGTGTCTGCAGGTGATGACATACTCTTGGGAGACGATGGGGTACTAGTGCCGAGCGATGAAGGTTCAAGTGGTGAGGGTTTAAAAGAATCTCAGCCTGTTGTTCTTGAGCCTAAGGCTGGGATGAAGTTTAGCAATATTGAGGACGTTTATGAGTTCTATAGAACATATGCACGTACTGTTGGATTTCCCGTTAGAAAAAGAAGTTCAGAAAAAGGTGATGATGGGAAGGTAAGATATGTAGCTTTTGCATGTAGTCGTGAAGGCCATAAAGCTTCCAAAGGTAATACGTTACATCCTAGGCCAAATATGCAAACAGGATGTCAAGCAAGGATCACAACAAGCTGTGATGGCGATGGTATTTGGAGAATCCTCAAAGTAAATCTGGATCATAACCACCAATGCAGCCCGTGGAAATCCTGTTTATACAGGTGCAACAGGAAAATCAATGAAAATGTGAAAAAAAAAAAAAAGTAAATAATTGATGACACTGCAGGAATATCTGTGTAGAAAATTTTTAAATCAGCTGTCATTGATGCTGGTGGTTATGAGCAACTATCATGTACAGAAAAGGACTGTCAGAACTACATTAACAAAGTACGAGAACTGAAGCTTGGTAAAGGTGATACAACTGCGCTCCAAGCATATTTCTTGAAAATGCAAGAGCAATGCCTAGTTTTTTTCTACAACATAGACTTGGATGACGAAGGTCGTTTGAGAAATGTATTTTGGTCAGACAATCGGGCGAGGCTAGCGTATACGGAATTTGGAGATGTTGTATCATTTGACACGACGTATTTGGTGAATAAGTATGACATGCCATTTGGCCCATTCGCTGGAGTGAATCATCATGGTCAGTCCATCTTGCTGGGTTGTGGTCTGATTAATGGTGAAGACATTGACACCTTTTTTGGTGTTAGTATTATACATCAAGTATACTTATGATTGCTATATGTGGGGCACTTCGAGGAGGAAGAAGAATGATCCCACTGACAAAGCAAAAAAAATGCCTCCAACTGCTCCATTACAGCCTTAACACCAAGATTGCTAATAGGCGGATGGAATTTATTTTTATTCTAGTTTATGTAATTTAATTCGATATGGTATTTATGTAACTAATAGAGTAAACAGTTTTCAAGCTGATGGAATCCATACCATATATTAGTTTCAAGTTTTAGACAGCTTTTCAACTATATTGTCTTAAATTTTGTAATGATCTGCTTCAAGATTCAACTTTGACGTCAATGTCATTTCACAATATTGTGTCATGTTCCTTGATAATCCGGTGACAAGAAAGATACTAGCAACAAATTGAGAAAAAGACTGTCTTGCAATGCTCAAGCATTTTTTATTCTGTGCAAGAGTAAATCAAATTCATTCAAAGCAAATATTACATTATGGAAATAGCAATCTTAAGCAAATACATAACATAGGAAACTAGAATACATAAGGGAAATTAAAACCAAATAAACTACACCTTTCAAAGTTCATAATAAAAGACATATTTACACAATTACACAGAAGAATACAATTTATTTCAATCATGATACAACACAATTCTTCTGCAATTAGCCTGTGATTCTTCTACCATCAGCCCATGCTCATTTTGCAGATAGATCAGAAAATTTATTGGCCTTTTCATGCAAAATCAATAATGGTAGAGACACCTGGAGATTTGTAATAAGAATAACACATTGTTAGTTCATACTCTCCAAACAATAGTTGCTTTGAACCAAACTCTAGAACTAATGTAATGATTTCAGTTTAGCGTCGTCAACGTTAGAATGTTGATAATTTAGAATAGTATTAAAAGCCTCAAAATGCACTACCAGAGGTTGAGGTTGTCTAGCAAGTAATTGACATTTTATTGTTCTTACTATCTTACCTACTCTGTGATCTTGTTAGCGTGTATTCTCCTCTACTACCGACTATGTGATCTTGTTTTTACTCTACGCACCAATTAATTTCACAATCAAGATCTTTGTTAACTATAATCTGTTCACTCTCAATAGCCAAACGTCATCTATAAACAAATTCATCCATCATCGTTTCTTAAATGAAGAAAATGATACATGAGAGAACAAAACACTACAATAAACCAATTGAGATAGAGAATTGTAAATGTTGGCAAAAAATAACACATTTTTCTACAAAAAAGCCACTTCTAAAATTTTAGTTTATATTAAAAAGTATTGATTTCAAGTGAAACTAGAAAACCTCAAATGCACAGTCAGACTTGAGACCGCCAAATCTAAAAATTATCCATTAGAAATTCAAGGAAATTATTCATATATAATTGATTTTCATATGCAATCTAAAATTCAGAATAAAATGAGAACTTTTACTCACAAAATGAAGGGGTTGGAACAAGGAGGCGGCAACCAATCTCATCCTCCGGCATCCTCCGATTGCAGCTTTCAATTAGTAGATTCCAGTGCAATTTCCAGTGACAGAAATAATAATTTCTTGGGCAATTCCCAGGCGGATCTTGGACATGGTGAAGACAATGATGAGTTGGATTTTAATTTCTTGGGATCGGTCGCCAGAGAAAGAGGGAGTTAGCTATGGCCGATTTAGGTTTCCTTTCCTACAACGTCTGGTAGTCAATTAGATGTTGAATAAAAAAATTGTGAAAAGACATATATGCCCCAGTAAGTAACCAGGTAAGTAGACAACCAAGGGAAAGTAGCATTTTCCAAAACTTAATTAATTACTAAGCTATGGATGGACTAATTTTGTCCACCATCGATTTATTTAAATGAAAAACAAACAAAAAAGAATAACATGAAAGGTCATATCAATTATCCCTAATTGACGGGTTCCAAATAAGGAAGGTAAAGGTATATGAAATCGGGCCTCTCAATATATTCAGGAATCCAATTTGCATAAATTAGTAGATGACATAAGTTGTGACATCATTATGCATTTAGGCGGGAAAGATTAAAAATTGAGCTTACGACGCCAGATAATTCAATCCAATTGTGCCAAACAACTCTTATTTAATATATACATACATACATACACACACACACTAGCCACTTACCCGTGAGTTGCATGGGGAAACCAAATAAACAGAAGTACAAGGAAATTGAAATGTTCCACAGCAACATAATGGGAAGACCAAACTTAACCTCAACTCATCACTAGGAACCTCCAAACACCTGAAATAAAAATTGATATCATCAAAGCATAAACTTTTGTCTTGGAAGTTAGAATAAACTGATTTTGAATATTTTTTTCTGTGAAACGGATATTTTGTAAGTTGTTTCAGTGATTTTATAAATTCTCCTTCAAATCTTTTTCTTGTATAGCATACCTTAAATTGTGATAAAAAAATAATTTTGCAGTGCTAATAAAGAAGTACAGTTCAACTGGTTTGGGAATAAAGATCTGAATTTATAAAGAAACGAATTTAGTGAAAAAGGCATAACATCCATATTAGACTTAAATAAATGTTAGCACATCTTTAATTAAGCAATGAGTCATGTGTATGTCAAAGTATATTTTCCAAAGAACGATGTAGTTTGAAAGTCGCATATAGGGACACAATTAGGTTATAGTAGTACATCTAGGGTTCTTTTATCAAATTGATTCAGGTATCTTGACATTACATTGGCAAATCATATAGTCCACTTTGCTTGTTCATGTGGATTAAGAATTATATTGGAAATATATTTTTTGCAATCAGTATTCCTAATTTACCTTTATTTAATGAGTAAAATTTAAAATTGATAGTTTTAACTAAGTATTAAATTATGGTAAATTAGTAAAATAATGTAATTTTAGACTTATTAATAAAGAAATATGACTATATAATTGGGACACCTTAAAAAGGAAATATCAACTATATAATTGGGACGAAGGGAGTATTTAAGAGAAAAAGCCGCCATCATATGAAATCATGGAGAAATTAGTAATAGTAAACAGATATATGATTTTAAAGCACAAATTGAAAGAATGAAGAGTAGGAAATCAAGGAGAAATTACATCTTGAATGCAAGAGGGAGATACGGAGGACATGTGTGGCTCGAAGTTGAGACTGCATACTCAAAATGTGACAACTTAACCACTACAGTCTGCAGCACTTGTTTGAACAACGAGTCCTACTATTTATAAAAACCCATGACAAAAAAAAGGGTAATTTCACCATTTTATTTCTAAATCATTTAAAAAAAAAACAAATCACAATATTCACAGGAGAAGTAAATGGTCAAATCACCCCTTTTTTGTCAAACATCATTCAAAGGTTTTTTTCCCTTTACTTACAAATAACATTTTCCTTAATGATAACTTCTATATGAGGCCGTGAAGAGAAACTAACTCAACGAATCGTAGAGATTCAAAAAATAGTGTAGACTACTAATGCATGTATCGGAACTAAAAAGGGGTGGTGATACTTTTTGTATTGATTTTACTTGCTTCATCATAATGTATATAGCATTTATCAGGCACCACGTGTCTAGTGCCGTTTCAGCAACCATCTTGCCATCCTCGCCACCTAATAATACATACATATAAAAAGGAGAATTACAAAAGTTCTAACAACGAAGCATGATCTTCTCTCTCAATATCACCCCTCAGCTCCCTGAATTTGATCTCCTTCTTCGACATGCCTCTAGCTACCAAACTCCATTTCTAGCTTTGCACTCCCTCTCAGACCTCTGTTATCTTGCCTAATCGAGTCGGTGCCAAGTCGAATATGAAGTCCTAGAATATCATATGGATAGCTACATCATCATGTGCAAATTTGGAGTTTCTTAAGCAGCATGACATCATCATACTTTGGAGTCTTGACATTCTTTTCAATAGATGGTCCATGTAAATGATGAGTGTGTTTTTACATACTATTTTGGGCCCGTCTACTTGAGAAATAATTTATTGTATGAGTGAATTTCTATCTAAATTTGTATAAATATAGTCATTATAGGTAAAAATGTGAATTGAATGCCATTGGAGATGGTGCTCAAGAGTTTTGGGGGTGAAACAGTTAAAATTGAAGAGCTTAAGACTAACCTACACTTTTTGAAACAAAAGAAAGCCTTAAGTCAAATGTTCGAAAAGTATGAGGACGAATTTCAGTGACGTCGAGTAGTTTCGGATGGCCATGAAAGTGTTAGAGTCATAAATGACCAAATTTGGAAGAGATAGAAATGTTGGATCAATAAGGCAAAATTTATATCAAAAGGTTATGATCGGGTTGTAAAATACTTGCTACAACCTTCGTACAAGAGATATGAATTTCTGTAGCTTGTGGCCAGCCTATGCGATGCATTGTACAACCTCTGCACTGTCTATCTAAGAATGAGTTTTTTTCTATATTTTTTGGCCCATTTTTTATCTAAAGAGAGTAGAGGCGTGGGAATTAAAAGGGAGGAGGGGGAAAAAGTTGAAAACACACAACTGATGCTAGAAAATCCATCTTGAAGGCTTGAGAAGCGAACGAGTTTGGAGATTGACGCTAGGTTCTTGAGAAGAATTGAAGAAGAAAATTCTTGTTTGGTGCAAACTTGTTCTTCCGTAGTTCTTTATATTTTTCTTTCAAGGATCCGGTCATGTATTCGTACCTAACCTCTTTAATTATGATTTATTAAATTTTCTTGTTAGGACAATTGATGAAACAATAGACATGTTTTGATTGTATTCATTCCATTCACAACTCCAATTATTATTGCGTACTTATTTTCTGTTGTGATCTTATTTGTCCTTTTATGTGCCTGATCAATTTATAATTGTGTTTGTGAATTCGTTAGGAAACTGAGAGGTAAATCACCAATTTAACACTTCAATAGAAAACACAAATTATATAAAAGACAGATATATACTTTTATGATTTGTGTAATCACAAAAATGGTTTCTTGTTCATTAATGCACCCGATTAGATTGAAATTCCTATAAAGATATAGCAGGTTACTTAATTGGGTAGATTTGATTTTACTCGAGAGAGACTATCAATTAAATTTGTGAAACTTAGTGTGAGTATGTGATGATAAATTGTCATGAGTGAGATTATATAAGTAAAACGCCAGTCTATTGTGAATTAGTGAGTCTCAACGCCTTCATTCATATACTTTCTAGCTTATTAAATTGAGTTGCATCTTATTATTTAGTTGAAAACGAGTTCCAAATCTTTCAGTTTAAAACTATTTATTCTTCTTAAAAATTTAGATCGGAAGAGCGTCGTGTAGGTCGAAATTATCTTAAGTAAAGAAACTAACAACTTTCCCAATGGGATCGACACTTTGGGTTCTTCTAGTCCACTGTATTACTTGGATGGTGTCGTACGCTTGTGATTTTTCCTGATCAGTAAAAGTAGGATTGTTTTATTTTTTCTTTTAATAGGTACACAATGTACACAGGTGGTATAGAGACACCACACGTAATCTAGTAAAATCATAGTAATTTTGTTAAAAGCGAAATGGGTAAATACCAAGAATGTGTTAATTTCATTAAAGCTATGATTAATGTTTCCATTATATAATATATTCCTCAATTTTGACTTGTGAAGAATCTTCATCGGAGAAAATGCTTATACTATTCAGGCACTACTTGGAAACAAGGAGGCATTCGGTGTACCTATCCCGTCAAATCTTTACAAACTAATCGCAAGAGTAATTTTTATTTAGCATCACATGTAATAACATGCCGGGCTTTTTTTTTTTTTTTTTAATGTAATCAAATGAAACTCTTGTATGAAGCTCGAAAATTAATAGAAAATAATTTAAGTCTCATTAAAAGAGCTTAAGAACTAATGAAAAACAGTTAAATTATATTGATTTTCAGGCTTCTATACGAGTTTCATACAAGAATCCGATCTTGTTTAATAGAAAACACTTATTTGATAGACCCAATAGTCAACCGCGGTTCAATTGCAATAAGTTCTGACTTTAAGTACCTACTTCATAGGCATAGTCAAGTGTGGTTCAATTACAAGTAAGTTGTGATTTTAAGTTTAATTCTTTACAGGTGTCCAACTAACTTTTCGAATTATTAATTTTTTCCCAAAATGAGGATAAGCTTGGAGCCTTGGAATATCTAATTTTGTGAAGAAGATTTTGTTGTTTAATTAAAGAAGAATCCTCAACAGACATTAGCTTTTGATTTCTTATAGACTAAGAATGTTACAACAATATATATATATATATATATATATGTGTGTGCGCACATATAAAATAAAATAATTAAATAACAACTTTACAACAATTAAACTACTTTTCAAATTGTGCTCTAGTGATTAAAATGTTTGAGTTTTGTGTCAGAAGTCTCGAGTTTAAATCGTACCTACTCCTCCATGAGTTTCCCTCCCCTATCATCCTATGTTCCCTTTGTATCAAACAATTAAACTACTTTTTTTTCGTGTAGAAAAAAATGAAAAATGAAAACAAAAAAGAAACTTTTACACGTCTTCATTTTTAAAGTTTGTTTAATTATTTATGACAACCGACCATCTTATCTTATTATTTTACATTTTTTAACAAAATTTTATAAGGTGCTGGGCCACCGTTTTTGTTACTCATTTGACTTGTCTTTGTAACCCAAAAAAATAATAATAATAATTATAAAAAGTAAATAGTCAAGTTCCCTATTTTTCTGCCCGATAGACTTAATAAAAGTTAGAACGTTTTTATTTGTTGAACAATGAGGCGGGAAATCATGCTATTGCTTGTGTAAAATAATGACGATACAATTAATAATAAATGTATTGTCCAAAAAAGGGTAAATTTCAAAGAAGATCCCTAAACTTTATAAAATGTAACAATTTTATTTCTAATTTTTTTCCAACCTTTAGAGTCTCTAAATTCTCAAAAATTCTCACAAAAAGTTCCTAAAAAAGGGAAAAGAAAATGTCTTCTTCACCCTCTCCCACTAAATAAAAAATAAAAATAACTGAAACTAGTTCTTTAATAAAAGAAAAAATAATAAATATTCTTATTTTTTCCAAGCACCCAACTCACAACCACATTTAAACAAAACTTATCGACAGCGAGAGACTCATTTTCTCCCCTCCATTTCTTGTTACCTTTAGTCATTCTCGCTCTTTCACAATCCATTTCTTTTAATGTAATGTGTAAACACCCAAACAATTTTTTTGATTTGAGATTTTGATTTAACAGGTGAACGTGATGACGAAGGAAACCCAAATTTGTATATATAATGCTTTATGTAATATGTCGTTTGTCATTTGCAAGAATAAATTTTAAGTTAGGTGTCGCTGCCTCGCAAGGTTGGGGTAAGATTCTTTTTTTTCCCTTTTACTGTGCCAATATTCATGTGGTCTAATGGTATTTGTATATTTTTTCACATCTTACACTAGGGTTCGATTTCCCTACCTATAATCCCCTTGCAATTGACAAAAAAAAATTAAAAAAATAAAGAAATTTTTTTGTCTTGTTTTATTTCAAACTTAATATTGAGGAGTAAAATGATCATTCTTTCATTTTTTATTTTTTTAATGGTCAAAATAGATGGATTTTATCCATAAGAACCTTATCTGAGAATTTTTAAAAAAATTAAGAGCTCCCAAAGTTAAAAAAAAAAATATTATACATGAAATTGCTATATTTTGTAAAGGTCGGGGACCTTTGTGAAATTTACCCAAAATACGATTAGCAGAATAATAATTTTGATCTAACAACATACATCGAACACATTATGATATCATATAGTCTATGTGACGTACCCTAATACAAGCTATATAGTTCATATAGCGTCATAATGTACCCGATATATGGTGGTGGGGAATGAAACTCAACAGGAGCGGTTCTACTCTGTTTTGGCTCAAAAAGGCAGACGTTGACGAATCGGTCCACGTAAGGCATGATGAGAGATATAATTGGGTAAATAGAAATCCACTGACAGTCACACACGTACCAGATGCTAGATAATGGCCCTGATTTCTCCACCCCCCATCCAGCATCCCATGGTTATCGTCAAACGAGCGGCCCAGAATTCTCCAAGTGCACTCTTCCGATCGCATTATTGCACCATTTGATCCAACGGGATCTCTCACATTCTCATCTCCCCAACCCCAAACCCAATTCCTTTCCCTCTTCTCTCTCCTCTCTCTTTTTCTCTCTCTGGGCCTCCGACATCGCCGGAGTCTTCCTCCGCCGGTTTCACTTCTCAGTTTCTCCTTTTCGTGGTCTATTCTGTTGGCTTTTTAAGTATCATTTAGGAGTTTTTCAATCCTTTTTTTTAATGTAATTCTGAATTTTATTTTGGTTTTGGTTTGGATTGCAGTGAGTTGTTATTTCAAGTATGTTATTTTATAAGAGCTGTGAAATTTTTATTTTGGATTTATCTTCTCTGTAAGTCTTTGATTGCCTAACTTTTTGCAGTACAGAGCGATTATATAGATAGTAGATTCTTCTTGTTGTTCCCAGAACTTTGTATTTTTACATAATCTAAAGCTTTTGAACTTCATCCTTTAGGTTCGAATTTTTCAATTCATTCCTCGAAATTTCCATGGAATAAAGCAATCCTTTCTGGGATAAAACACTCTGAATGATCCAATACTTGAGTTCAAATCAATTTTGGTGTCTACCTCAGTTTTTCACTGATATTATTTGGATTTGCCTTCATAAATATCGAACTCTGAGCTGAACCCGGCGGCGGATCGGTTACTGGAAGAGAAAAATGGCGGATTCCGACAATGAATCGGGAGGACACAGAGACCACAACTCGCAGAACGAGAGTTCGCCAAGGGAACAGGACAGGTTCCTTCCTATAGCTAATGTGAGCCGAATCATGAAAAAAGCATTACCGGCGAACGCCAAGATATCCAAGGACGCAAAAGTTTCCCTACACGACGCCTCTTCCGATCTCATCAGCTTCATCACCGGAGAGGCGTCCGATAAGTGCCAGAGGGAGAAGAGGAAGACGATCAACGGCGACGATTTGCTATGGGCGATGACCACTTTAGGATTCGAGGATTACGTTGAGCCGTTGAAGATTTATCTGCAGAGGTTCCGGGACATGGAGGGGGAGAAGACTGCAATGGCCGGAAGAGGGGAGAAAGACGGCGGCGGCGGTTCCAGTGGGGGGAATGGCAGTGTGGTAAATATGGGAACTTCTGGGGGCGGTTACGAAGGGATGTACGGGATGATGGGGCATCAGATGCAGGGGCAAGTTTACGGGTACAACCAGATGGGTGGGAGTGGGTCCGGGAAAGTTGGGTCGGGTTATCACCTCGGATCCGGTTCATCTTCTGCTAGTGGAAGACCAAGGTAGGTAGCTGCCAGATATTTTCTTTGTGATAATGATTGTGACATTATTATTATAAAGTTGAAATCAACAATAGTCCCCTTGCTTATATATACATATATAATAATTTCATGTTTATATATATATATATATGTATGTATGAGCTTGGTTTTGTCATTGATAATTAATAGATGTTCTCTTGTTGGATGTCTACTAGAGATTCCGAACTTATGGGTTCAAAAGTTTTATCTCTATGTCCATATATATGGTGGTATATTTATGTAGGACGCTACCTTTTAGTTTAACAAAATGGCATCTCAATGTTGTCGGATCATTGATTCAACATTGGTCGGGTCGAACACTTCTAGTTGGAACTCAAGGTGATTGAAGTATTGCAATGACTTGGTGGTGAATTGCTTCATTTTAGTCCACTTGGAGTGAAGTTGGTGAATTTGATCAAATACCTCATGTGATTTGTATACGTGGTGATATGTTTATATTGGGGTGGTGATATTATGTTATTATTATAATGACTTGATGATATTTATTTCAGCGGATGCCATATTATTATTGTCTTGTATCGTTACTATTACTTGTTATTGTCTGGTGTTACTGTTACTTATTATTGTCTTGTATCGTTAACGTGAAAAATCTTATGTCTAAAACCTTCTAGTCAAATTGGTGCGTTGTGAGAACGTGTATGAGTAGTAAGTCTTGTTGAATACTTTGATGTCTAATTGAGTGAATATTGAATCGATGTTGAAATGACAAGCTTTGCATCAATGAGATGTTTTATGAAAGTTTAAAAAAAAAAAAAAAAGAATAGAAGAAGCTAGTCAGTTAAACCTTTATTTCTTTGTGAAACTGATTTTGATCATAATGTTCATCTTGAGGAACAAAGTTCTGGCGTTTAGGAGTATTATATTTTGCAAAAATGATCTAGCACCAGATGTTTGTGATGTGTGGCGGTGGTGATGTTTTCATATCAGATATTATTCCACGTTATTGTTTGGTATTATTATGACATCAGAAGTATGATATTAAATTATTTCCTATACTGTGACTGATTAGTAAAATTAACTGTGGTGTCATAAATCATGTGAAAGAAAATCATGATTTCTATGAGATTATTTATGATTTCTTTTATATTTGGCGCCAATAAACAGCTGGCAATAGATTTAAATTAGTAATATATATACCTTTTTGTTGTAGTAGAGGTGACGCAAGATCTACCTCAATGTCCAACTATCTAAAAATTGAATCCCATCCATCTAAACGTATATGGCAACATGAGAGTATAAAAGTATTCTTTCATCATTTCCCCCCTTGATGAAAAAGAGACACAGAGTGTTTGGTAACTAAGGTAGATTATAATTTAGAATATAATATGTCATATAGTATTATTTAATTAATTTCATAATTTTTAAAAAATTAAAAAGTAAAGCTAAGTTGTTATTATTTATTTTTTATAAAAAATAATCAATAAAATAATGTCATGATATAGATTATAATTCAAATGATAATTTAACTCCTTGTCAAATTCTACTGTTTGATTGGTTATGATTGTTAGTGAACAGCAGAAATGAAGAGTCGTTCAGGTCAGGGTGATCATTTAAGACACTAATGGAGGAGACAGAAAGGTCAACAGACGTGTCACGACGCTCTTCCGATCTGCATTTTTGGGCATTTTATAATTAAACAGAGTTTTTGTAGCATTGTAGTATCGTTAGAATAATTCTATTTCAATAAAGAAAGAAACAAAAATTGTGACAAATAATATATGTAGTTTATGTGATTACTATTTATATAAATGTAATGTAATGTGTGAGAAAATATGGTCTTTTTATTTATCTGTTTTATTTAAATTTTTGTATTTTTTTTGTTCAAATAGCACAACTGTTTTGTTTATTAATGATTACGAGTAGTGACCAAAAAAAATAAAATAAAATAATAATAATAACATTACTCGAGTGTAACAGAAAAAGAAAAAGATGATCGGCAGGGAATACTTTAGAATTTTGGGTAATTGCGGAGGGATGAAGGCCAGGACCACACTTCAACTGCTTAAATTTTGGTAAAGACGCTTGCCCACTCAATTGCTCCGACTTCTCAGAACAATGTAATTTTTAAATCTCGAGTTTCATAAGGTATCCCAAACAACAACAATGTAATTTTCTAATGAAATAACGTTTACAAATGCTCATGTAATTTTCAACGTTTCCTTAGAAAATTTACTAAAATCACACTTAAAAAGGAGAGGCTTGCGATTATTTTGTGGTGTAACATGCAACGTTGCACATAAATACTTTAGATAGCTAGTTTGACCGTCGTAATAATAATAATAATAATAATAATAATAATAATAATAATAATAATAATAAGGAATCAATATGTTGTTGCAAACCCAAACTTCCTCCAATTTTTGAGGAGAAAAAAAAATATCTAAGTGAAATATCTCCTTCTCTGGAGTCGTTTTTCACAACTCCATCGTGAAAGTTCTCTACCTAAAAATAGTCGTTGGAACATCAATTATTTCATTTTCCGCCCCCTCAATTTCTCATTATGCAAGATGAGCAGCACGATTTTTATAGGGGCCATTCCAATTATGAAAGGCAAGGTTGTCTAATCTAGGATCCACCACAGATGACTAAGTTTGTAACACGTATTAAAGTTCCTTTGTCTTTTTTCATGATAATTTTTTATTTTTACAAATAATCAGTGCTCCACTTAAAGCTTACAACAGTGTAGATCCACTTCACACAAATGTCCACCACCGCATATAGATATTTAATATATAGATATTTATCTTGTTTCAAAGAAAAAAAAAAAATATATATATATATATATATAGATATTTCTCAAAACAACATTTTATTTAATATATCCAACAAACAAACATCTTGTCCCATTTGAATCAACACCTCACCTTCAAAATTAATTAAGGTGATTATATTTATATCACATCTTTTACTAATCAGATTATAATATTAAATTTTATTCTTATTTATTAAAAAAGTCAAGAATTAAACTACTTAAATAATCTTTATATATATATACACCACCAAATAAAAAATCTAGTTTGAATTTTTATCTGCACCGGCTCCCAAAAAAAAAAAAAAAAAAAAAGCCTTATGTTCACTCTGATTAAGAACCCTAATTTATTTCATTATTGCTACACCACAATTGAAAACCCACAAAGGGGGAAAACATTTCTTAAAATCTACGTAATACCAGAGTAATATACAAACATTATTAATATTGAATGGGAGATTGATTCCATTTTCATATTCATACCACCAAAGTTGGATAAACTTCTTATATTTATATTTTTAATTAAAAAAATTCCAGGCGAAATCCTTACAAAGAGGAAAGCCTTGTGCAATCAAAATCATTAGATCAGTTGAAGCACATAGCTATATTGATTGAGTTTCATGATATTTTGGCAATCCTTCGATTTTTTTATTTTATTTATTTTTTTTTTTAAGCATCATGCGGAGGGAGGGAAGAGAGCAAAATCTGGACTTTTTTTTTTTTTTAATGTCATTCTATGTTGAAGATTGGGAGAGAGCAAATTGAGGAAGATGACGGGGAATATTGTGTAATTTTTTATTTTTTATTTTTTAAATTTTACTCATAAAATGTAGGGTTATATTGGTAAGCTAAATATGGTGTATGTATAAAAAATGCATTTTGATAGTGGTATATATCTAGTGGTGTGGCTAGAAAAAATAATGGTGTAGATATAACCACCTAATTAATTATTCTAGAAACTAAAATAGTCAAATGTTGAGCTACACTCAAATTCATTGTTATTTTCTCACCTTTTTTTTTACTGCAAATTCACTAGTGAAAAGACATTTTTTTTGGGGGTAAATTTCATATGGTGCCCAACCTTTGCTTATTGTATCAACCGGGTCTCTATCCTTTTTTTCAACAGCATAGGTCTCTAAATTTTCATAAATTTACACATAGGTCTCTAATCCTTACGTCTTACATTTTTTTTTCTTTAATAACACTTACTTTTTAAATAAAAAATAATTAAAAAATAATAAAAAGGGAAAAAGAAAATAATTTCTTTCCACAACACCTATCTAATTACTCATTCTAATTTAGCTATAAATGACAAATTCTGGTAATTATTTCCGACAGTAAACAAAGAGACCCACATTTTGCATCTTACTCCTCCCACTACTATTAGAGATGTCAGGAAAATAGAGGGCTTCCCCCCACCCCCAAAAAAAAAAAAAAAATCCTCGTGGCATTTGTCATTTTCGGTCAAGTTAGGGATATGTGTAGAACAAGTATCTAGCTAAGTAGGTGGAAAATTATTTTCCATTTTTATTTTTTAGATTTTTTTATTTCTTTTATTTTTTTTTGAGGAAAAGATATTTTTTTATCTAAACACTAAGGGAAAAAAATGTCACGATGGACGTTATGAGTGAATTTATGAAATGTTAATGACTTATGGTATTAGAGAAAAAAAGTTAAGGACTATATGTAAAATTAACCTTTTTCTTCTTCATCTGATTCACCAACATCGAGGATACAGTTATATTTCCAGGAATTGCGCCTAATATCATCCTTTGACCTTTTTAAAAAGTGCAACAACATGCTTGGCCGTTTATCTTTGGAAAAAGAGTCTTAAATCTTCATTTAATATAAATGATCGAAAGAAGACCAAAGCTTAAATTCACAAAAAAAAAATTGGACTGAAATTGTCCACTGTCTTTTGACTGCTCACTTAATTTAACCAAAGGTTACTGACTATGCTGCCAAAAATAAAAGGTCAAGGATCCAACTGCACATTAAAAAAAGGCTAATTTGCGTAAATGGACCCTATCGTTTAGGGTCACTACGGAGATGGACCTTATAGTTTATAACTTGACGTTTTTAACTTTAATGTATTAATGTTCATTGCAAAAAGGACCTACTGACTAAATTTATCAATTTTGTTGTTGAAATGACATTGTACCCTTGATTTCAATTAAATTATAAAAACAAAAATCCTATCACCACCAGCACCACCACCCTAATTCTCCAATCTTCACAAAACCACGGGTATAATATCCCTAATACCCCATACACACCAACTTTTTCTTCCTTATCAAATTTAATTTAATTCCAACGCCTTTCTATGATCATGATGGATTTCATCTCACTTTAATGCCTTTTTTTATTGGGTTAATTACACTATTTACTTAGGATTTATTTGATTGAGTATTATTATTTATCTAGACTAGAGATTGTCATAGATGGGTGGAGATGCATAAATACATGGAAGTCTTGATTTATTCAATAGCCAATGAACACATGGCGACTATACTAAAGACTGGGATAAATAGAATTATTCTATTTGATTCCCCAATTTTTTCCCCCAGGGGGAGGGGGTTCACATTTATCTTCCTATTTTAAGAAAATCCTATATATACTTCAAAAATGTTATAAATTTTAAAAATAATGTGTAACATACTGTGTTATATATGTAGTAAGGTATGCTATTTTTTATTTTTTTAAATATCTTTATTATTTTGCTCTTTTCAATAACTATATATTTTTTAATTCTCTCACCCCATCCCACCCACGCACCCACCCCAACCCAACCCAACCCAACCCATTGTTATATACGATATGCTGACGACTTAGTATTGGGAATCGTGGGTGTTGTAGAGCAGCATTCTTGAAGACAGATTGTTTGACCACTCTCCCTCCCACCGACCGGCCAGATTCCAGCGACGCCATTTGCCTGAGTTTTTTTCCTTCCTTTTTATTTTTCTTTTTACCCTTATTTATTTTTTTCTTTTCTTATGTCCCTTTTTTCTTTGTTTTCGCTCTTTTCTTTTTAATCATTTTTTCTTTTTAAATCCCTATAGTATCAATTGTGTCAAGTTTCAATTCATATAATAAATGATATTATACTATTTTAACATAGTTTGTTATATAAATAACGTAACTTAATCAATAACATAGATTGTTACACAGAAAACATAGTGTTACACAAAAACAAAGATTGTTTAATAACATACATTGTTACACATATTTATTGTTACACAAATAACAAGACTTGTTACACAATAACATAGCTTGTTGCTAATATATCTTGTTTCGTAGATAACATCACTTGTTAGAGAAATAACATGGCTTGTTATGTAACCCATATAGGTTGTTATTAAGCAATAAACGATGAAAACAACTTGACAGTAACCGAATATGTCCAAAATTTTGAAAAATTATTTAGATTTGCCACTCACATGTTGGGGACTTCGGAGTTAAAAATCAATCGATTTATAGAGGGATTAAAAGCAAAATTAGCTAGAGACATGTAATGTCAGGTAATACAAACTTAAGTTTTGCAGCTATTGTAGATCGAGCACTATTAGCAGAACAAGTTGAAGCTAAAATCACTAAAGCTAACTCTAATCACAATCTAAGACCTCCTACTGGGACAAAGGAAATAACCGAGGCCAAGAAAATTTTGAAAGTCAGTTGAATGCTAAAAGATTCAACTTGGAGGAAGAACCAAACAATACAAGCAGATACCCAACATGTAATAAATGACCTAGTGGACCTTGTGAGAAATGGCTGAAAGTATGCTACGCAAGGTTGTTAAAATCGTATTTTTGGATCGAATCAGTGAGGTTTTTGTGTATCGGATCGGTGGATGGAATTCTAAATCATAAGATTCTACTAAAAATTAATTAAAAATATTAAAAAATTAAAAATAAGATTTTACTAAATATTTAACAACATTATGTTTAATAGCAATATCAAATGATATAATTATAAGTTAATAAAATATTTATGACTGTTTAATGAAATAATGCACAAAAAAAATTGTCAAATATACACATAAAAATAAAGAATAATTATTATATATTATTATAAAAAAATATTACTGCATTATAAAACTGACCTAAAAGAAAAGAAGAAAAAATAAGCAAACCTAAACCGCTGTACCTAATACATACATATATTCAACGGGCTTGGGCCCAAAATGTTAGTTTTCTTCACCTTTTAAAACCTATACAATCTAACCCACAACTCCATCCAAAGAAACCCTTGCAGCGGCCAATTGCCGCCAGCTCCATATGTGAAATTTTGGAGACCATAATCAGCCATGACGGTTCATCATCCAGCGCAATCATTCCTGTTGGCTTCTTCGTGGTTGAGAATATAATAATCAGTAAATATATATGTAAATATATATGTATGCAGACTTTACTGTTGAAAATACAAAAGCAAAATCAGTAATCGAGGTCAGGTAGTTCATAGCCACAGATGTTATCTTCCGATCTGTTCATGCTCTTTTTGAGGAATCTCTCTGTATGCACTGCTAAATCGGTCAAAATCGCGATTTTACACTATTCTAACCGATTCCATTGCAATCCCTATCCGATTCTGAAAGCTTGCGATTTTATATGCGATTTGGATCGATTTTATAAGTTTGAATCGTAAAATCGCACAATTTTACGATTCAAATCACGATTTTAACAACCTTGATCAGAGATTATCCTAACAAATCCAAACAAAATAGTCCTGCTGGAGAAGTATTGCTGTAAGCTGGGATATTACAAGTATAATCCTTACTTCCCTACTAAGTGCCAATATAGCAACATTGACTATCAGTCATGTACTATACTTTTGAAACTAATATCAATACGATTGCTTACTATACTTTTGAATATAATAATTACTACCACAACATTTAACGAATTTCGAGGATGAAATTCATTTAAGGGGGTAGATTGTAACATCCCAGAAATTTTAATTCTAGATGAATAAATTTTGAATATGTTAATGATAATAAGTTTTATAAACAAATTGCTATTGAGTTAAGTTGAAATTTAGACTTATTCTAACAACTTAGGTCATGAAAGGATCCCAAGTAACATAACTCAAAGTATAGTGACTCACTTACAAGATAGTATAAACCGTAAGGATTTCTTGAGCAATAAATGAATAAACACAATTTAGCCAAGTCACCCTCTAAACACTTGGTGATTAGTATTGCCATTTGTTGCATTGTAATTAGCGGAATCCAAAAGCCAATTAAAACTAATTAAATTCACTAAGCTATAAAAAGGGCCGAGGATGGAGAAATTCACCAAAAACCTTCTTCCACCATTCCATCTCCCTCTTGCCCCTCCATATAATATCTTTCTCCCGCCCCAAATATCTGTTAAAAGAAATAAGTAAGAATTCAATTCCAAACTTTGATTGTAGAATATTAGGATTTTGGGACACTTTCCGATTTAGGACAAATCAAGCAATCCTTGAATAATCAAGAAGTGAGTAACTAATATTTTGATTCCATTTCTTTTATTCATAAAGTTTTCATAAGATAAACATAGATTTTGATGCATTGTCATGATGCAAAGAAATTGATTTATTGCATTTGAATTACTAGTTAATACTGTACCTATCTTGTTTTGCTATGTGGTATTTCCTTGTGTCACGGCCCTAATTTTAACAATAGCGGAAGCATTTAAACATGTATTTCAAGTCCAAAATCGAGGGCGAGACTTTACAAATACAATTCAAAAGTACTGAGACGCTTTCACTGTGCACTCTGATAATTAAGTGTATTGTGGGCTACCCACAACGAAACATCGGCCATGCGCCAAAATTTCGATCACATACATGTATCTCCTCTACATTTGGGACGATCCGGCCATAGAGCTCTAAATTCAATACCTACAGGATTGTAAAAAAAAAAAGAGAGTGAGTACAACGTACTCAGTGAATAACGACATGCATTGACTCATGAAGAAATGAAAGAATATCATAATACCACAAGAAAGCCAATCATATGCATAAGTTAGACTACCACTAGCTTAGCCTCTACCTGTAAGCGCAATACACAAACATTCAATAACAATTCAAAATGGCCAAGACCACCTAGCAAGGTTATAATATCACAAAGCAAAGCAAACAGGTAAACATCACACTAGCGATGCCCAAGAGCAATAACAATAGTTTATCTAAGGTGATGGTGCACCGTCAATAATCAAATGCCAAAGCAAAGTAATAGGAGCATGAGGAGCAATCACGCACAATCAAATATTGAACAACAAAAATATTTATGACAGATCGGAAGTTTCGAAGAGGAAGAAGTCAAGGCACACGTTACTCACCTCAAATATTCTTCGAATAATCCAAGTGGAAAAATATCCTTAAAGGCTTGATATTCCTCAATTAAATGTATTTTTCAAGCTATAATCCTTCTATATATGGTAAGGGACCCTTTTCAAAAGACAAATAGGAGTTTTGGTGGGTTTTTAGAGTGTTTCTTCACCCTACCATGGTTGGGGACGAATTTGGCTATCTTTCGGAAGGCTAAGGGATTGGTTGGAGGGTTAAGAGAATTGTGAGGACCCTTTAGCCTATACATAATAGTTAGGATTTAGTTAGTTTTAATAAACTTTTGGATTCCGCTAACCAAAGTAAGACAAGTGGCGCAACGTGCACCGTACATTTGGCGACAAACTGTCTGAGAAGTCCTTACACTTTGTATTATCTTTCAATTTAGTCACTGCACTTTAGTTTATGTCAATTAGGAACCAAATTCTTTCTTTAGTGTCAATTGAATGACAATCTTTTAATCTTCAAGAAATCTTACAATGATATTCGAGTAATTTTTCCAAAACAACAATTATGTTGCTTACTTTAAAGTAGAAGTTTACAGGATGTTACACCTTGTGCTAGGAGCTGCCTAATGATACCAAGGTGGTTAATGAATAGCATGATGGCTTGTCTTTGTGGCTTATGTGGAAATTTCGGTAGGGCTTAATTGGGATTTAATTGTGAATCTACTTAAATAAACTAATATAAATCTTGTGCGCACTACATGTAGTAGTTTAGCTAGTGATAGGGCCCTCTTGTGCATCCAAAAGCTTTGTGAAATTTATGATTTTCTTGAACTTGTGATTAAAAGGAGTTTCTTAGAAAGAAAGGAGAATAAAAGGATTTTGTTACTCATTGAATACTTTGTACTCACCTTCTTTTTTCTCCCATCTTGTAGATGAATGAACACAATATATTTGCCAAGCAAGCCGAGAGTTGGAGCATGCCCGCGCAAGGAAGTAAAATTGTGCATGTAGAAGGGAGCTGATCTTGGCGCTTCGAGAACTTACTTTGATTAAAATATATTATGCCCACCTCTCTATAGATATACATATATATATATATAGATGTTTACTTGTGACTTATAATATGTAAAACAAAATAAATGAGTAACTTTTGTAAGCTTACCTTTCAATGTAAAGGCTCGAAAATATAGCTAAGATCAATCCATGAGTTTAATATCTTGTGTGGATTAGAACAATTTGTTCGTTTTATACGTCTTATTCCCATTATTCATATGAAGCTTCCGCTATAAAATTTAATAAATACAATAATAATGGATAAAATAGCAGAGGCGTGACAAAATGATTCCTCAAAACCAGCATCTTAGTCACCCTTAGTCATCATCTTCATCATTTGCAGCATCAGTTCCTTCATCATTCTCTAAGCCTTCTTGACACGCTCCACCCCTAATACCTC
Source organism: Nyctanthes arbor-tristis (assembly GCA_963692815.1). Classification (NCBI taxonomy): domain Eukaryota; kingdom Viridiplantae; phylum Streptophyta; class Magnoliopsida; order Lamiales; family Oleaceae; genus Nyctanthes; species Nyctanthes arbor-tristis. Next base: position 28,141 of record CAVNYN010230767.1, read on the forward strand.
TAACTTACTTGAGGTGTGATGTGTGCTGACGATAAATTTCAACTACAAGTTAGAATCTACCGTCAATGCTCATAAACATTCTACTTATTCGAGAAAATTTTGGCAATATCTCTCCAATTTAATCAACAAAGCCAACCTGTAACAACGCCCAACATCAAGCCCATAACTCCTCATTCATTTCAAGCCACAATTCATATATGAAGAGATATACGAAACCAAATATAATTCACCTGAAACACCAAATACTTACTAATAAATTAATCATATCAAAGCCTATATTTCATAATAACAAAACCTATGACAATTTTTATGTGGTGGCTCGAATTCTTGAAGTAGCAAGCTCGACCATCATGTGTTGTCCAAACTCCAATTGCTATCTGGGAGGAAAATCATTTAAAAAAAAAAACATATAAGCTAACATGCCCAGTGATGAGAGTTTTTAAATAAACATGCTTGAGAGGTCAAATTATATCTTTTAAAACAATCTCATAAAATGTACAAACCACTTCTCGGTTTTCATAATTTGAAACATAATTTAGGCATAACGTCAACATTGATAGAATCATTTCATGTGAGAAAACATCATGAACATCTTTTCACTTAATAATCGTCATAAATCCAACATAACATCATGATCAATAAAATCATTGCATATAGAAAACTTCATGAATATCATTACATTTAACAACCATCATAAAATTCACTAGTAAATATCATAAAAATCATTTCTTTTCAAGATCATCATAAAATTTCTCCAAAGAGTATCCAACATCTTATTATCATAATATCAAGTCATTCGCACGTAGACATCAACTTGGGCCATAGGTACGTTATGACCCCTTCACCCTAGGCGGTACAATAACTAGTTTGAACCATAACCAACACAGTAGGCCCCTTCGTCTGGGTGGCGTTCATTGGTCAGCTTGAGCCATAAGCCCCTTCGCCCGTAGAAGGTATATTCATAACATTTGATACACATTTGGGGGGGTTTTCATGCATCAAAAATCATGTTTCAACTCAAACATTTCTTCAAAATCATGAAGCATCATTTCATATAAACATTCACATGTGTGAATACGGTGGTTATCTAGACTTTAATCGGGATGTATCCTGCTAACTAGTTAACAATTAATCTGGTGTAAAGTGTAACGCGACCTAGATATATCTAACTCGGGTATGTATGCGGAAATTAAAAACACCAGAATTGTTGACGCAGAAACCCAACTGGAAAAACTGCGGGCACCCTTGCCACAAGACAAACAATCCACTAACACAGATAAGAGTTTAGTACAACTTGAGAGACTTAGTAATATCGCAATAAACACTAAATATTCAAAAGGAAAAACTTATAAAAGAAACTCCCTTCTTTACGCCTTTTGACATGTGGCAACGTGCGTTACTCTTGTCATCTCGCTATCGCGCTTATACATGAACGTACATCAAGCCTCTTAGAATCCAACTGGACTCATCGTAGGAAACAAGAACTTCTTACACTCTTCAATCTTGTGTGAATCGTCCCTCACACATATATGATTTTCAATCAATACACTATGCAGGGTTTTACCAAACAAACATGATTTAGAACATTTAAGTTCAGATGCAAGTATAGTACCCGTGGGTTTTATGGCAGTGTGTTTGTTCTCCTTTGTGGTCAAGCTCTTATAATATTGCAAGAATAATTATGCTCGTCTCTCCCTTTCTCGTTCAACCTATAAGAAGAATATATAGGATAAGACTTTGAATTCTTGTGCAATACAAGAATACCAAATCCAAGTAGAACTAGAATAAGGCAAGTTAGAATTCTTATATTCCATAAATACGAAACTTACCTAATTCTATTAGAACTTAACATGCATGAGTTTTAACTTAACCACATATGGAAACTTGAATTCAACTAGGATTAGGAAACTTTGAAACCTAGCATGTAACTAAAGTTCTTGTGCCTCAAGAAAGGTACACATGCCCCAACCTTTCTTCTCGGCCAACACATTAAAAATTTGCATGCTTAAATAATATAACACGCTACACACTTCATGCAACTAATAACTCAATATGACAAATTTTGACACTTAAGGAAAATTAGAAAAATTAGTAATGCCAATCAAATTTTCGTACTAATATGAACTTTTCTAAAGAAAATCTCAACTTTCTGAAATTTTATAGAAATACATAATTATCATAATACATTGCTAACTTATGTGAAATCAAAACATGATATATTTCATTTAGAAAGAAAATGAGAGGAAAAGCTCCACTCACCGGCTAAGTAGCAACATAGATCCCTTCGTGTTTCATTTCCTTTGATCTTTATCATTTCCTACGACATTATATAAAAATTTTACTTAACATTTAATTCTTTTCCATTTCTCAATTCACACACATAACTCAATTATTTTACTTATCTTTTCTCAATTCTACTATCTTCCTTCTAGCTTACTTACTAATTAAAGATTTTCTAGTTTAAGCAATCACTTTTATCATTATATACTAAATTAGAAAGCTCAATAATTACTCTTTATTTCTACACTTAACTAAATTCTTTCATTAAACATGAGCACCACTTATTGAATCGAGACTTAGCTCACCCTTCAAACAAAGATTATTAAGTTTTTCCCCTGTTTGGACAATGCTCATTCAAAACCATTTTAAAATAAAAAACGATGTCGTATGTTTATGAAATTCTCTTAGAAGATAGAAAACTCATATATGTTCATCATATATGAAATTGAGCTCAAGAAACCACGTTGAGAACACCAAAATATTTTTCTACTTCCCAAAATCTTTCGGGTAGAAACTGACCATCTTCACAAAACATGTCATAAAAATTTCTACTGGTCTCCAAATGGTGTCATTCAAATTTTGAATAATAAAAAACTTATAGAAGATCATTTTCCAACTTGTATCTTGTTAAAATTCATCATATACTATCATTTAAGACCTTTTAAATTTTGAAGGGCAGAACAACATGTATCATAATTCTATGTCTAAAGTCCTTTTATTAATCACTTTAATATTCACATCCTTTAACATAAGGCAAAATAAAAAGAGAGCTAAATATTCTTAATTAATTTCCTAAGTTAAAACCAATAACTTCAAACCTTAGAATCTCATATTATTCATATATCTCATTTATCCACTTTATCCATTCACATTTAACTTATTTCACTTCCTTATTCATTTATAATACATAAAGTCTCCAATTCTCAATACCACCAAACACATTCATTTCATAATATTTTTCCACTTACTTTCAACATTTCCACTGCTACCCAGTGTTAACTATCACTTCTATTCTTAGATCATTTCTCAAGCATCATTATATCATGATTTCAAATATCCATATTCATGTTCATTAAGAAGAAATTCACAACATAGAATTCGTAACTCATTTTCTACTCTTTTTTTTACCACCATTTTGCCATATAAACCCAAAAAATCACCACTTCACTTGCCTCCTTTGATTTGTGGAAGAAAATCCAACACACATTTGCTAAGCCATGCTAAAAAAGCGCAAAACCTCCCATTTCTTCTATTTTCTCCTTACTTTTTTCTCTTTCTTCCCAAATTTTCTTCTCCATTTCCCGGTTCCCTCCGTTCCCAGCGTGAGTGCAGTGTGTTTTTTTGTGTGTGGTGTGTGTTTTGACTCCAAAATGCAAGATTTCTTGCTTAAATAGGGAAATTTGTACTTTAGGCCCCTCAACTTTTGTAATTAATTTAAGTTGGTCCTTAACAAAAACTTATTTACCCAGAAGTCCTTCAATCTTTAATTTCTTCCCTTAAACCATTTGATTACTTAGACTTTGACTCAAATAATTAAATTTTGACCTTGACTTGACTATTCAACATTTGATTTTTAGTCCATAAAATTTGGGATGTCACAATTCAGAGCCGTCTTCTTCATTGTTGTGCCATCCCCTCTATTGATCCTTGCTCTCTTGAACTTGATCTTCAACACATCCTTAATGGCCATTTGTCTTTCAATCAAATCTTGAACATCCTTTTGAGGATTTTCTTGAGCCAAAGTATTCTCCTTAAAAGCATCAGAGTACTCCTTCAACGTAGAAGAAATGGAGTCTAACTCTATAAAGATCCTTGCATGAAAGAACATGCTATCTTGTATAAATTTTTCCAATATCTCTAAAGATGGAGCACAACTGCTACCTCCAACTTCATGAGCCATATTCAGATCAATTTCGTCACTAGGAGGAAGAATAACACCAGTACCCAAATAAGAATTAACATGGACAGGAATCATTGGATCATTTGAAACATCAATTCCTTGCTTGATAATAATTTCCACGACCACTTTGCCATGGATCAAGTTGCTAGATTGTGAGCTTGTAATGGAATTGATCGTAACCTCAAGAATGAAATGAGCCAAATCAACCGCATTGCCAATTTCAGATTCCAAGTGAACCAATAATCCTAGGATCTAATACAGTCCATTTATCCAGCCTAGGTCTAAAAACACGAATCAAGTCCATTTATCCAGCCTACGTCTAAAAACACGAATCAAGACTTTGTGCAAAAACTTTTCATGTTTAGGAAAAGAAGCATTGGATTTGATAATCATCAACCTAGGATTTCTATAAATTGACCTACATGCTACCAGACTATCATAATCAGGAGAGAATTACAAGCCACAATCATGCATCCTATAAATTTTCAAAATTGTTTCCCTAGTCACATTGAGGGATTTTCCACTAACATATGTCCTAAAACTAGCATAATATTTCTTTTTCTTCTTTGATTTGGAACTTGAAGGACTCTTAAATAAATCCACGTTAGCATAAAACATTTGAACAAGATCTTCATCCACTGAAATTTCTTGAAGTACTCAAGATAATCAAAATTTTCTTCCTCATAATATGGAAACAAAAAAATTTTTCCAGACAACACTTGTCTAGAACGGTATTTATTAAATTTCTTCTCAGTATCTTGATATAAGAAATCATGAGTAGGGTATAAAGATTCTTTATTTTCTTCCTTTGGTTCATCTCTAAGCCTACTACGAAGTCTAGTAGCCTTACCTCGTTTAGCTCTTTTAGAAGGGAGATTAGCCGGCTTTGAAGCAGTTTTCTTTGAAGCCTCTGTTGAAGGAGAATTTTGTGGTTGAACTACCTCCTGAATAGGAACATCAATAGGATCAAAAAGTGGATTCTCCAGAGGATTTTGGGCCTCTGTTTAAGAAGCCACCAAGTCATTGGTAGGTTCCTCTGTTGATGGATTTTTTTGGTTTCGATGGTGTCACAAGGAGTAGATTCCTGTGGTGAATTTTCTTCTTTAGATTAGATAGGGTCATTGCTTGCGCATTTCATCATGACTTGCTTCTTCTTAGGCGTGATTTTTGCAGAAACAGGGTATGAAGAGAAGAGAATTTCAGAGAGGTTGAGTGTGCAAGAGACGAGAAACAGTAATGGTAGAAGAAATAATTTTAGGGTAAAGTAAAAGGGGTTTTTGCATCGATGTTTAGTAGAGAGGGTCATTTGAGAGTTCATCGCCGGATTCGGAGTAGTTCAAATAATTGTTCTAACTAAGAAATAGGAAAAAGAAAAGATTTTCTAGGAAGTTGAATGAAGAAGACGATGAAACGACATAATGAACCCAATTCAGAGCATGTATTGGTGGGAAGTTGGGTGATTGTTCAGGCCAAAATTTGAAGAATTCGGGTTTAGGATTAGGGTTTTGGGCTTAATCGGGTTAGAAATAATCCAAGCCAAATGTTATTTGCATTTGGGCTAGCTAGAATACTTATTTTAGGCCTAATGAAATATTAGTGAAACCCAATCCGAATTAGGAATTGGGCTGAGTTAGTTCTTAGCCCAATATCAACAGAATTAGAAATTCGAAATACATTGGGCTGATTTAGTCCTAATTATATTTGACCCCATGATTTTTGGAGAGGTTAAGTCCATTTATTTGCATTTGATGTCTTTGGGTTGAATGCATGAGTAAGCCCAATTTGACATGTCTGAACCTTAGATACTTAGGGCCCTAGTCATTTTTGCTTAATTAGAGCTTATGGCCTCCTTCCATTTTGACATTCTTATACGTTAATTATTATATTCTGATATTGACATGTTAGAGATATCTCAAGATGCTGATAATTCGAATATTTTAGATCGATTGACTCATATTGCTCAAAGGCGATCACGTCTGCTGATATGCGGTGATTGGAATAATTAACGAAGGGTCACTAAGACTTCCATTAATAAAGAGATCGATTTACTTATGTCCGCTAGAGATGCTGATTGAGGAGGTCCCTTCATTGTCAAGCACTAGGGCCGGGCTGATTGAAGAGATCGCTTAGTGAATCCAATGCATGTATTGTATACATACGTAATGTAATAGATTTTCCCTCTCCTTTTTTCCCTATAAATAAGGGAGGTTTGTAACGGAGAATGGGGATTCTTTTTCTCACTTTTCATAATCAACATTTCTTCACACTTTTCATTCTTTAAAATCTGCTCAAATTAATCCAACTTCAAATTATTGGCACCGTCTGTGGAATTTGAACCCATGACCACATAATACAGGCGGCACCAAATTGATCCAATCTATTTGGATCATTCAAGTTTGTATAGATTGTGATACGACCCGTACCATGGAGAACGAATTTGTGTGTGTGTGTGTGTGAGAGAGAGAGAGAGAGAGAGAGAGAGAGAGAGAGGAACTGTATAATAGAAAAGCTAGCAATTAATATGAATAGACGAATGTTTTCCTCATGTTATAGACACCCCTCTATTTATAGAGGAAGAAAAGAGGGAGAAAAAGTTCTACATAAATATCGTACATGAAGGTTGTGTATATGTTGGTTCACAAATGAAGTGACCCACCACGTCTATAAGTGAAGCGACCCCTGTGCTGATCCATAAGTGAAGCGACCCCTGTGTTAATAAGTCAAGCGACCCCAAACATCGATAAATTGAGCGACCCCTTCGTAATCAATAATTATACCTGGTCGACTACTGAAAATAGTCCCTTTATAATTACTCCCCCCTCTTTGGGGTTATACATATATCATCATAAGTTCCCCAACTCTCATTAAAAAAACAATAGTACTTTTTAAGAGAGTGAATAAAAAGGAAGCGACCCCTAGTAATCAATAAGCAAAGCGACTCCTAGTAATCAATAAGCGAAGCGACTCCTAGTCAACAAACGAGCAACCCCTGGTAATCAATAAGCGAAGCGACTCTCAGTCAACAAGCGAGCGACCCCTTGGTAATCAATAAGCGAAACGACTCCCAATCAACAAGCGAGCGACCCCTGACATCAATAAGTAGAGCGACCCTTTCATAATCAATCATCATACCCAGGCGACTACTTGAAATAGTCCCTTTATAATTGCTCCCTTGGGTGTGTGTGTGTATATATATCATCATAAGCCCCTCGCTTTCATAAAAAATTTTTGAAGAGAGTGTCCATAGAGTCACTTCACTTAATAATCACTTTCTTAAAAAGACTATAGTCTTTCGATCAGAGTGAGGGGGTTTACGATGATATGTGGTGATCCTAATAATTAATGAAGTGTCACTAATTAAGGATGCTGTTAATAAAGAGATCGCTTCACATATGTCCGCTCTAGATGCTGATCGAGGAGGTGGCTTCACTGTCACATGCTAGGGGCTGATTGAAGAGATTACTTAGTGAGTCCAATGCATGGATTATATATAGACTTAAAGTAACAGATTTTCCCTCTCTTTTTCCCTATAAATAAAGGAGGTTTGTAACAGAGAAGGGGGATTCTTTTTCTCATTTTTCATAATCAACATTTCTTTACACTTTTCATTCTCTAAATCTGTTCAAATCCAAGTCCAGATTAACGTCAAATCAATCAATTAATTAATCATACATCAAATGGTGACTCAATGCGCGCTAGGGAGAATAGGAATGACGCGTCCAAACACTTTAGATGTTTGAAATCCCTGACTTTCGGAAGAGCAGTTAAGATCCAATCTGAACCAAAAATTGGATTAGGACTATAGAACATATGTTTCATTACGCGCATAGTCCAAGTAGTGAAAAAGTTAATTGCGCATCCTTTACTCTTTGAGAAAGTGCTGGATATTAGTGGGATACTTTGCAAAGTATGAGAGAAATGGATGATATGGATTGAGAAGAATTTTATGAAAAATTTCGTAATAAATATTTCTCAATAATTACTAGGAATCATAAGATAAATGATCTCATTCATATGAAGCAACACCAATTCTTGGTTACCGAATATACCCAGAAATTCAAAGAATTATCTCGGTTCGCTACGTATATGATTAGTACTCCTGAGTTAAAGGTAAATCGCTTTATTGAAGGTTTACGACCTGAGTTAACTCGCGATACGCAAATAGCAAGAACGAGTAATCCAACGTTTGCCGACAAAATTAATATATCCAACAAACAAACATCTTGTCCCATTTGAATCAACAACCCAACTTCAAAATTAATTATTCTAGAAACTAAATAGTCAAATCCTGAGCTACCCTCAAATTCATTGTTATTTTCTAACCTTTTTGCAATATTGTTAAAAACGTAATACGTGGAAAAACGTCAACACGACGCTCTTCCGATCTAACGCACTTAAGCGCATTAGTGTGTTATAAATCACAAGACGTGGGGAAGCGTCGAATCCAGGCATCGAGTATAAACGCCGCCTATACGAGAGTTATACAAGCTTTTTATAACACAATTTTTTTACTACAAATTCACTGGTAAAAGACATTTTTTTCCCATGTGGTTCAACGTGGAGCATATTGTTATGTTTTTGGGGAAATTGCACTTAGACATCGCCCTTGACCTTTTCCAAAAATGTAACTAGATCCTGACCATTTTATCTATGCAAACATAGTCTTAAATCTTTAGTTAATATTAATGACCGAAAGAAGACCAACGCTTAAATTCACCAATATATATATATATATATATATATATAAAATAATTAAAAAAATTGGGAGTGAGATTGTCCAATGTCTTTTAACTATATTTGCAATAAAAATGGCAGTGGTAATCTAGTTATTCTTACTACCACTCATATTTTTACCCTTAGGTTTATCTCGTTCCCATTTTTGTGAAACACTAGTGGGGCACGTGTGATGCACATGATGTATTGTTAATTAAATACTTATCAACATATATAGATTTACTATTATTATGGAATTCAAAAGGTGTACAACAATACAAGTAAAACTCTTGCATCAAACGTCGTACGCTTACTCATGGATCATGTACGTCGAGGAAGGTCCTATTACGGAGTGGGTTAATGCTATTAGTCAAAGGTTTGAAGGCTATCAGTTTAAAGCCATTGATAAAAAAGCTAATGAAGTAGCCCATTTACTTGCACATCATGCTCTTGATTATACTGTTAATTCTATTTGGGGTGCTACTCCTCCAGATTTCCTTGTAAACGCTCTATTATTTGATGTGTCGTAATGAAGGAAGTTTTTTATTGCAAAAAAAAAAAAAAAAAAAAAAGTTTGCCGTTGAGATCATCATGTCATGTCATACTATTAAGAGGTAAGGGTAAAACAATATTTAGAAGGCAAAAAAGAAATAGAAGTGAATGGAATTTGTATTATAGAAATAAAAGTAATTGTTTAGCACTCCTAACACTGTTAAGGAAACGAAATAAGTAGCTAAAAATCAACCACATACAGTTAAGTACTATAACCACAAAAATTTCTAAAAAGATGGCACAAGGTTTTCAACCATCCGTTTCCATATTTGTAACATATGCGTTCTTCATTAAGGAAAAAAATAATTTTAAAGATATGCCACAGAGCGTAGAGTGAGCAATTTTAGTGCCCTGCTTTCCAGATTTTACTTGCCGGAAATAAAATATAATAAAATAAATTATATATTTCTGGACTTTTGTGCTTTGTCATTTTATTGTTATCAAACTCAAGCGCAATCTATGACCTGAGAAAAAAATAAAATAAAATAAAAAAATAGCATGCCAATAAAAATGACAATCAGAATATAAGACATGTTGCATAACTTGCATTGTTGAAAAGTATGATGTGATTATAGAACATTTCATTTTTCCATTGACAGACTCAACATTTTAAACAAATTGGCCCCTTAAATAACAACTATGATAAGTATTAACTAATATGTAATGCTTATAAACAATTTCATCAATTTAAACAATTGTAATTTTAATGCCTATAAATAATGATAAAAACGATAGAAGAAGAGAGTTACTGACAAAAAAGAAAAATAAACATTGAAATGCAAATGTAGGTTAACATAAATAATAATAATAATCTTTATTTTCACCTAGCTTGAATTCCCACTATTAGAATAATTAATCAGGTTTGGTGTGTTAATATCGTGTAGATTTATTCTCCAGTGTCATTGATACACAACACTGAGATTTAAATGAACGTTTCTTAGAGGTAAACACAGAGTACTTACTCCTTAATTTTTGTAGCTTGTTAATTTGTGTCCTCAAAATTCATTATCAGCCTTTGACAAGAAACGATTAATGTGACTTGCTGAGTTTTATCTATAAGATTTCTCTAGATTTGATCACTTAGCATTTGAGGATCAGTTTGAAACTAGATTTGATCACTTAGCATTTGAGGATCAGCTTGAAACTTACATCTCTGATATTTACTCCAAAGAAACAAATGAAGGATTGAAAAGCCTTAGTAATCTTGTAGAGAGGTTAGTTATGACAAGAAAAAATTTGGTGTATCCATTGCTTGATAAGCTTTTGACTTTGCCATTGATTCTAGCTACTGCTACTGCTGCTGCTACCGTAGAGGGAGTATTTTCTGCCATGGGTATTGTTAAATGATTTATGGCACATAGTGGCGAAGCCAGGATTTTCGTGAGTGCAGTCGGGAATTTTGAAAAAGAGAAAATGTAAAATAGTTCAATAATGAATACAGATGGAGTACTTTTACAATTGTCTTTTGAGGGTTTTTTCATATTCTGAAACTTCTTTACGATAAGTTCATTATTAATATTCAAAAATACATCTCTCTCTCTACTCGTCACCTGTTCGATTATGTAATCTATCTTTTACAATACTCATTCCAGAAAAATACTCTTTCCACACTAGTGGCAATCGGTAGAATTAATGCCTAAGTCAAAAGCCTTCAACTCTATTTGAGCTCCCTCAAACTCTACTTCATGAGGCCGCCTCAAATCTATTTGATCTCTTATCAACAATATTTTCTCAATACTTTTTTTTTTTTTTTTGAAACATCTCTCCATAATCTAAAATATTCAATAACAAGATATAACAAATAATTAAAATCATTTCAAACCAATCAATAATAGAGGCAACACCCCCAATTTCACTAATTCAAATTCAATCAAGCACAATTGGGAAAAATCCAAAGTAGTATTGGAAAAATTCTAAAATACTAATTCAATTATAAGCCCAAATTATAAACTCTAAAAATTAAGCAACACAACTAAAAATCTTGTGGCAAACCCACAGTTGCACTAGAGGAACTGAGCAAGCTAGGGTTGTTTTGGATAAGATAATTATCTGTCATAGTCGGACCTCAAAACCACATTGAATACAAATGAAATCAACACCACAACCACAAACTGAACTGGATCTGTAAAGCCCAGCTGAGAATTTCATTGACTTAAAACAAAATGGTACAAAATTCAGAGAAATAAGATGAGAATTACAGGAGAGATAAGATGAGAAGATAGAATACAAGATGGGAGAGGAATTCAGTTAAGAGAGTATATGGAAAATTCATGAAAATTACGCGGGAAAAGCAAAAAGTAACAACTCAGCCTATTTATACTGAAAAGGAAAAAGTCGCATTTGCAAATAATAAAAACATAATAAGCATTGTCTCGCAAATGACAACATTCTGCAGCAATTCAAAATGTAGTTAATTCTGTTGGTTTGTCGTCTTTCTCTTTCCAGCTCTATTCCCTTTCTTTCCCCACTGTTAGGGATGGTAAAGGGTAAGGTTCAGGGTGGCCCCGCCCCGCCCCTCAAAATTCAAGGCGGGGCGAACTGGGTCGGGATTTTGACCCATTTACTCACCCATTTAGATTTTCTTAATATTTCTTATTTTTTTCCATATTTTTTATTTATTTTTAATTTTTTTAAATTTAAACAGAGCGGGGCAGTTCGGGTCGACCCTAACCTGACTCGCCCCCGCAACCCGATTTCCCCTACATGACCCACATTGTCCTGGCAACCAGCAGGGCGAAAAATTTGCCTCGTTCAAATCAAGGCCCCACGTGTTTTCAGTTGGGTCGGTTTAAATTATCATCCTTACCCACTGTGTCTTTGGAATTCCTAATTGCTGGACATGACACCCATCGCCCTTAAAGGGCCCTTGTCCCCAAGGTTCAAATGCAGGAAACTTAGCATGCATCACCTCTACTGACTCCCAAGTGGATTCTTCCTCCCCACAGTTTTGCCACTGTACTTCTGTTCTATTTCATTTTGGAACCTCCCTAATCTATGGAATTCTTGCCTGCACTATAGAATGCCCCGCTCCTAGAAGTCCTGAATACTCTGGATAATTTTCTACCTGATTCCCCCTTCTTGTCCAACATATAGTTTATGTCTATTCCTCAAGATCCCATTGTGATAAGTAAACTCTAGCACATATGAAGAGTCTACAGTTAGGGACTGAATTCTTTCACCAGCAGACTGATCTTTGTCACAACTATCTATCATGTCACGCCCTCGCTAAATTATACAATTTTTATTGAATTGCTTATACTTATTGGCTGAAGCGTTTGTTTTATAATTTTCCTTTGGTACAAATAGCGAAGACGAGACGTACAAAGCAAAAAAATTATTCTTGCCTTAGATGATTTAACATTCTATAAGGCTAATTACTTAAATCAACAAGTTATTTAATTCTAAAGAATCATTATAACTATGTTTGCAATAAAATGTAAAGAACACAACAAGTTATATTTCATTGATTAACGTAGCCGAGACAAACCAGTAGGAAACCTTTATAATGAAAGGTAAGTTTACAATTAATACAAGGTTACACATTCATCTTGTTTAACATATCATAAGTCACAAATATATATATATATATATCTCTATAGATAGGTGGGCATACTTATTAATACAAAAGGTATGAAACTCATAATTTGTTCTTAGCTAAAAAGTGCATTCTCGTAGTAACTTCAAAGACCGGTTTCCACTGCATGCAAAACTCTACTCCCATTCGCGGACATGTTCCAACTCATGGCTTGCTTTCCAAAGATCGCGCCTTTATTCATCTACAAAATTGTAGAAATGGGGAAGTGAGTACAAAGTACTCAGTGAGTAACAAAAACCTTTGATTTGACTTTCGTTTAAGAAATTCATTTTCAAGAAAACATGAAATGCACAAAACCTTTGGATGCACAAGAGGACCCTATCACTAGTTAAACTACTAACCGTAGCGCGCAATCATATCATTCAATATCGATTCAATCATGAGCATGTACATTCAAGTGGATCCACATTCAAATCCCGGTTGACCCCTACAGGAATTTTCACATAGAGCAATACAAATAAAAAGCAAATATCATACTAATCATCACCCATCTCGGTATCATTAGATGACTCCTAGTATGACAACTCTATAAAGCAAAACAAAGCAAAGACAAGATGGGTAGAGCATTAATTAGTGATCCAAATGCAATAATTCAACCTTTCCTTACAATATAACAAAATCCATATTCATTTCATGAAACTTCAATCAAAAACCATGTTTATCTTATCCAAACTTCAAGAATGTAAAGAAGGGAATCAAAGTATTAGTTACTCATCTCTTTCACTTGATTTTTTCAAAGGTTCTTTGAGTTGTTGATAAGTACCATCAAAACCTTCATATTCCTTAATCAAAGTAGTGTTTCAAGTTAGATTTCTTATATATATGAAGATGAGTCTTTTCTAAATGCAAAACTAAGTGGTTGATAGGTTTTAGAGGTTGTTTTTCCTCCCTTACTATATTTGGACGAATTTCCTTTTATGAAGGGCGTGAACTTCAATAAGAGGCAAGACAATTGCCCTTGACAAGTATGGATGTGGAGAGAGAAGAAGAGAGGATAGGATAGGTTTGAGAAATCTTTCCTCTCTAACCCTCTATAAATAATCATCCGGATTTAATTGTTTTTAATAAATCTTTGAGTTTCGCCAATCGAAATATGACACGTGGCACGATGAGGCACCATATGTGTCAAGAGGCAATGTGGAGATATAAGGTTCACTCATTTATTGCTCGAGAAGTCCTTATACTTTGTACTGTCTTGCAAGAAAGCCATTGTACTTTGATTTATGTTATTCGGGGTCCTTTTACTTATTATGATTGTACCTTTAGGTTGTCATGTTTTAGATTATACTAGTTAATAATCCCATTCTTTCTTTGAGTGTCATTTGAGTAACAATCTTGAAATCTTAACATTCAAGTAATTATTCAATCATTGTGAAAATAACGACTACATTGTCAATAACCATATTCTAATTCAATCATTGTCAAAATAACAATCACGTTGTCAATAGCCCCATTCTAATTTTAAACACTAGCCTTGTAACCTTAGGACATAACTAATGCAATTGAAGTGGTTATTCATCGTCAAATAACGATCACATTTGTCAATAATTGCATTCTAATCATTGGCATTCATTTGGGTAACAATCTTGTAACTTTACAATTGATGCAATTCAATTCGATCACGTTGTCATATTCTAATTCTTAGTGTTCATTTAAGTGATAATCTTGTAACCTTATAATTGATGCAATTCAAGTAATTCCTCCATCATTATCAAAATAACGGCCGCATTGCTTAATTTGTTATTAAAGTTTCGCGGAATGTTACAGTCTACCCCCTTAAAAAAATTTCGTCCTCGAAATTCATAATTACCTGAAAGTTATTCAAGGTATGTATGTGCATATTTATGTTTGCTTTTTCAAAATTTCATCAAAGTCTCTGGATGGAAGGTACTTCTTTCTGTTTCTCTTTCGTAATATCATTACATAGGCTACTTTCTTTCCATAAGTACATAAATTACTTTAGATACTGACTCTTATTTCTTTTACCGTTAGGAGCATGTGTGGTGCTTGAGTAATTAGTCCTTTTTTCATATATGAGTTTTCCATCCATCTTGAGTATCAAAGTTTCTAAAATCAAATTTATTTTTCCTCCTAATATAGCATAAGTTCTCAAAAATCGGGTTGAGCAAATATTCAAAGTTTTAACAATCCAATTACCCGAAACTTTATTCAAACTTTATTCAAAATGGGTTAGGACTGCCAGTTGATTATTCACAAATAACAACTAGTAAAGTTTGACTCCTTCAATGGTATTCTTTCAAAACTATTTGGAGTCTGTTTTCAACTTCCAGCTATTGTTTCATACTTCTCTCGTTAAGTTGAACTTCAAAATTTTATTTTGAGCTTCAAATCAAATTACAAGATCGGAAGAGCACGGCAAGAAGGGAAATAACCAATCGGTTTTAGAGTTTGACAAAATAGAAGGATATTGGTATGAGAAGAGTTAGCAAAATAACAAATAATAAAGAACCATAGAAGGGTTGATGTCCCATGAGATTAAACAAGGTTGAAGGGAAAATAGGCGGAAACATGAGATAGGGTTTATGGACACAAAATTACTTCAAATTCACATAAGTCCATTGTCAAGCAAATAAGGTTTCCTAAATCACAAAAAGAACTATTATCGATAGGTAATAACCAAACAATCTCATGAGCTTAATCAAAAGGCATTGAACGAAGACATCTAGTCAAGAAAGGGTAATAAAAGTAGTAGAGGGCCAAAGAGGATTCTGAGATGTCACGCCTCAGCTATTTTTCAATTATTATTGAATCTTCCGATCTCGAGAGCGGAAGCTTTTGGGTTTAATTTCATTTTTGTACAGTTAACGTGGATGGAACTTACAAAACAAATACTTTGCACAATTTCATTTAGATTTAGAAAAGATCAAAGAACACAATGGGTTATGATAATAAGTATTTCGTTTATTAATATAGCCAAGCCAAACCATAGGAAAGCTTTTACATAGACATACTTATTGATATAAAAGATATTAAGCTCATGTATTGTTCTTAGATATGTTTATAGCCAAAATCCATCCTTGTAATTCCAAAGATAGGCCCCATTCTACAAGCAAAATCCACTTCCATTCGCGGGCATGCTCCGAGATCGGAAGAGCGTGCTTTTTGATTATTTTGTGTTCAACTATCTACAAAATTGTAGAAAAGGGAAGTGAGTACAACGTACTCAGTGAGTAACAAAATATTCTAATTCACCATTCATTTGAGAAACTCCTTTTCAAGAACAACATAGAATGCACAAAGCCTTTGGATGCACAAAAGAGTCTTATCACTAGTTAAACTGCTCCCCATGGTACGCACAAGATTCAATGATTCAAAATGATCAAGATCACGTAACATAGTCATAATACCACAAAGAGATACCCCAAAGAGATACCAAATAGCAGACCACAAAGCAAACAAGATGGGTAGAGTATTAACACAATACAAATGCAATAAATCTATCTTTCAATGCATCAAAATGCATGTTCGTCTTATGAAAACTCAATGAATATTTGAAAGGCCATCAAAGTATTAGTTACTCACTTTTTGCCACAAAGATTCTTTAAACAATTTTAGATGGAAGATGCCTTCAAAACTTTGATATTTTACAAGCAAAGTGTCTTATTTAAGTGGGGATTATATACATAAGGCTTTATTTTAAGTGCAAATGAAGTGTTTTAAGGGGTTTGGCTTGGTGTTTTATGGCCTCTTCTAATTTTGGATGAATTTAGCTTATTTTGGAATTGAGGGACTGTTTGGAGGAGATTCTTAGTGATTTCCTAGCCTTTACCCCTTTTATAAGTGTTAGATTTAATTATATTGAAATAACAATTGAAATCCATTAATTACAAATCTAACAAGTGTCTTGACACTTAGCAAAACTAGCACCATTCAAAAATAGCACATGTCTTATAGTTTGGCAATTTTAGCACCATATATTAAGAGGATGATGTGGCCTAACAATTGCCCATTCATTTATTTGTTCGACGAATTCCTATACTTAATGTAACATTATAATTAAGTTGTCATGCTTTGAGTTATATTAATCAAGAACTATATTTTTACTGTGGGTGTCATTTGAGTAACAATTTTGTGACCTTGTAATTCAAGAAATAATTCAATTATCATTAAAGTAATGACCACATTGATTGTCCAAATTTTTGCGGGATGTTACATGAGATGTCAAGTGGGCAATCAAAGATGATCAAAAGTAGGTGAGAACAAGAAAAAGAAAGGAGAAGAAAAGAAGCAATTTTCTCCAAATTTCAATTTTTTCAAGGTACTAATATTAACTCATAAATCAAAGGTGTGTTGGATAACAAATGAAATCAATGGACACTGGCATGACGAAAGTTAACAAGAAAAATAATCAAGAATTGCAGAAGAGTTGATGTCCCTTGTAATCGAACCAAGTTGAAAGGAATAGAGGCAGAAACATGAAGTCCTTTTCTCAAGCAAACAAGACTTTTGAAATTGTGAGAAGAATCATTGTCGATAGACAACAATCAAACAATCGCATGAGTTTAATCAAATAGTAACAAAAGACGTTGAACAAAGACATATAATCAGAACAAGGCAATAAAAATAGCAGGAAGGCCAAAGAAGATTCCAAGATTTCGAGTATGCAATGAAGAACGATCAAAAGTAAACGAGAGAAAGAAAAGAAATGAGAGGAAGAGAAACACACTTTTCCCCAAACTTTTAATTTACAAGGGATTGATATCAAGTCATATATCAATGGAATGTCGTCACCAAGGGGTTTCCATTTTTTTAGAGAATTTTCATGGTTGAATTATTCTTGGAAACGATACATGAAAAGGTTTAGAAGATCAAGTGAAGGGTTAACAAGAAATTAAGGTCTCAAAATAAAGACGTTACTAGTATCAAGAAAGAAGAAATGTTTCCAAGCTCATGTTCAAAGCAATAGAATTATTGCTGACGAATAAAGTGTAATGGGTTCATTAAGAACACATGGAAAAAGAGTTAATGTTAATCACTTATAGGCAGAGGTGTTATATTCAAGGAAATAAAATTTTCAGGAAAGAAATACAAAATAAATATTGGCTCTGGCAAAAGAAGGCAAGTGATTTAATCAATTTGCCTACAAGGATATTCAAGAGGGTTGGTCTTTTCTAGTAGGAACTGAAAAGATATTATTTCAAGAGATTTTCCATAGTTCAAAGAAACCACATGACGAAAGACAATTCTTGACAATAAGGGGGTGCAAAATTGTATCAAGAAGAAATCAAGTTCAGCAAAGCAAATCCTTGGCTTAAAGAATATTGGAAATGTTAGATAAGAGAAGAAGTATTCCGAAATCCATTGAAAGGACACACAAAGGTTTATTGGGACACAACAATAAAGGAGGCAATTGATCAAATCAAATGACACAAAAATTAACAATCTTTCGTTCTTCAAATTTTTAGACATATTTGTACATTGCCTTGGAATATTTAGTAATCAATAGAATCCATAAGTCAAGACAAAAATTTGAAAGAAGTTGAAGGATTGAATTCAAGTTACTTTCCTTGTCCTTGCCATGTATATTTATTATATGTTAAATTTCTAATTATTAAATCAAAAGATCAAAGTTACAATTAAAGTCATCATTGTTCACGACTAAATTCTATGAGTGTCCCTATTTCCAAGGCCTCTTAATCTATTAGTCCAAAACAATTCTATCAACCCATTATAATCAATTGGGCCAATTTTAGCAATCAATTAGTTTAATTTAGGACTAAAAATTTGTCACCATAGTTTATTTAGTAATTGAATTCCTGACTAATCATGTTTATTAAATCTATTGGATACACGTTAATAAGCAAAACTTATATTTTTCATAGATTGAGACATCTGTCTATTTCCCCAAAAATTGTACTTTAACGAACTGATCAACAAGAAATGGGAAAATTTTAACAATTATTTGATGATGAGATTCAAGAGTGTTTGGTCTATATACTGGTAGGTCTTATTATGCAGTCAAAGGCTTAACAAATTCAAGCGTCAATAATGGGATTACTGCAAAATTTCATAAGCTAAGTCCAACCAAGAAAAGTATTAAAGACTAGGTTGGATTTGGATGCAAAATAGCCAAAAGAAATCCTTTTAACTGAAATAAGAGTCTATCATGTGGAAGAAATAGAGTTCGGGTACTAAAGGAGCATAAAATAAGGTCTTGGATCGATTCGGAGGAAACTAGAAATTTTAGGGACCTGAGTGCAATTTTTTTAAAAAAATCAGCATTGCACTGCCTTAGCTCAATGCGGCCATACTGTTGAAAGAATGCACCTGCACTGGGCAAATTTTTTTTTTTTTTTTTTGGGTGCCATACGGCCGCATGCTTCATCTGTACAACCGCATGGTAGGCTAGGCAAAAATAGAATGTGCAGTGCAGCCACATGGCTAAAACGGTGCGACCACACCCAAAATGATAGCTTGCATCTTTCATTTCTTGGCCCATTTTTGCTCTTTTTTCTTGCTCTTCTTGTAATTATTTTGATCCCACAACATCTTCTAATATAATAAAGGCACTATTATGTCTTTAGAGCTAGCTTATTACTTGGAAATAAAGTGAAAATTCCCATCTTTCTCTCCCATTCTCTTTGTTTCTATTGAACTTGATGAAGTTCTCAAAGGTTTATTTTTCCCTTTCTGACTTTATCTTACACTTTGAGTGCTCTTTTCTATTATTTTGTAAGGTTCATTTTCTTGTTGAAATCCAAGATCAACAATGTCAATTTTAACTTTCTCCATGTGGCATTTAATCATAACCCTTATTTAAAAAACTAAAGAAGGTATACAAACCTTGGTAAGTGATCATCTACTTGTAAGTCGGACGATGCCTTGCGCGAAGTAGAATACACATGTAGTGCCCTTGGAACATTGCTTTGACACCAGACTTGTCGCGTCCTGCTAAATTATCCAATTTTTTATTAAATTGCTTATATTTATTGACGGAAGCATTCGTTTTATAATTTTCCTTTGGTACAAATAGCGAGGACGAGATGCAGGGGTGGAACTAGAAATTTTCGAACTAGTGGGCTAACTTAAAAAAAAAATTATTTCAACAATTTTTTTGAAAGTATTTCAACAACCTTAACCATATAAGAAAACAAAAATGCCTTTCCAAAAAACAAAAAAAAAAAAACAAAAGAAAACAAAAGTGAAAACAAGATTTATTTCAAACTAGCAGCCCAAGACGCTTTTTTTCTTTCTGATTTTGGGTTTTAATTTTAGTTGGGTTGGGTTTCTACGTGTTTTGGGCCATTTTAGTATTAAGACTTATGTGTTTTGGCCTTAAACATTAATGGGCTAAAGGAAACAATAACATATAAAGCCAAACCATTCCAAAAAAAAAAAAATTTTTAAACTTAGTGGGCTCCAGCCCAGCAATGTCCAAGGCTGGATCCGCCCCTGACGAGAGGTACAAAATAAACAAATTGTTCTTGCCTTTGATAGTTTAACAATCTATAAGGCTAATTATTTAAATTAACAAGTTGTTTAATTTTAAAGAATCATTATAACTAGGTTTGCAATAAAAAATAAAGAGCACAACAAGTTATTTTAATATGTATATTTCATTGATTAACCTAGCCGAGACAAACCATTAAGAAGCCTTTATAATGAAAGGTAAGTTTACAATCAATACAAGGTTACACATTTATCTTGTTTTACATATCATAAGTTACAAATATATATATATATATATATATAGATAGGTGGGCACACTTATTAACGCAAAAGGTATGAAACTCATAATTTGTTCTTGGCTAAAAAATGCACTCTCATTGTAACTTCAAAGACCGGTTTCCACTACATACAAAACTCTACTCCCGTTTGTGGACATGTTCCAACTCATGGCTTGCTTTCCAAAGATCATGCTTTCAGTCATATACAAAATTGTAGAAAAGGGGAAGTGAGTACAAAGTACTTAGTGAGTAACAAAACCCTTTGATTCGCCTTTCGTTTGAGAAACTCATTTTCAAGAAAATCATGGAATGCACAAAGCATTTGAATACACAAGAGGGCCCTATCACTAGTTAAACTACTACCCGTAGAGCGCAATCATATCATTCAATATCTATTCAATCATGGCCATGTACATTTAAGTGGATATACATTCAAATCTCAGTTGACCCTTATCGGAATTTCCACATAGAGTAATACAAAAAAAAAAAAAAAAATAACATACTAATCATCACCCATCTTAGTATCATTAGATGACTCCTAGTATGACAACAAAATAAAACAAAGCAAAGACAATACGGGTAGAGTATTAACTAGTTATTCAAATGCAATAATTCAATCTTTCCTTACAATATATCAAAATCCATATTCATTTCATGAAACTTCAATCAAAAACCATGTTTATCTTATCCAAACTTCAAGAATGCAAAAAGGGAATCAAAGCATTAGTTACTCACCTCTTTCACTTGATTTTTTCAAAGGTTCTTTGAGTTGTTGATAAGTATCATCAAAACCTTCATATTCCTTAATCAAAGTAGTGTTTCAAGTTGGATTCCTTATATATATGAAGAGGGGTCTTTTCTAAGTACAAAACTAAGTGTTTTCGCACTTTGGTCTTTTTTCTCTTTGTACGAGTGTGGGGCTCCTCATGCATTGCCTACCAAAAATGGGTGTCCTTGCAGAGGCCTGATTTAACCGCAATGAGGTGTGACTTGTCTGCAGTTTCTCCATTGTTATGACCTATTTGTTGAAGTGATCAAGGTAACTTCTGAGCAGCTCTGACTTTTCTTGCTCTTTAGGAGTTGCCCTCGCCTTGGACCCTATGAACTGCGTCGCGAATTCGGATGAGAGTTGTTTCCAACTATGCACAGATCCTGGGGCCAGATTTCTGTACCAAGTCTGAGCATTTCCCTCCAAAGCACATTATGACTCCAGTTGTGTTTTGGAGTTCCATCCAGGACACATATCTATGGAGGTGCGAGATAGGGTCTGTCTCACCACTGTAGGTCCCAATTTGGGGAAGCTTCATTTTGGAGAGCATGAAAGCTTCCCTTATGGAGAGGACAAAAGAAGAGAACCTGGCCCAGAAGTCATCAGCTCCTTTCCCCCTATACTATATTTGCTCGAGGTAGTTGAGTTGCTTCCTCAGCTCATCCAGCTCATGGGCGTGCTGTGGAGTTTGCGTTTGACCTCGAGGAGTCCTTGGTAGTGGGGAGCAGGCGTTGGGCTTCTCCCCCTTTGCCTCATTTCTCTTGGTCGCAGAGGCTCTGGTGATCTTGGTTGCCTAGGTCCATGCTGGGGTTGGGGACCTGGCCTTGAGAACACGCTGTCTTCTCTTGTGTTTCTAGGAGGAAACAGCGCGGCATGCTCGCCAGGAGCCAGCCGACCAGAAACTTGAGTCAGAGTGAAATTTAATCTCCTTATCACGTGTTCCCTCGGTGGGTTTACTCTCGTAAGGGATTTTTCTACATTTTCTGCTCGCCAGGAGTAGTCACTGTGGGAGGATTCCACCATATTCCGCGGAAAAGCCGGTGGGTTTTGCTATTGTAGACACCAGACTTCCTAGGTGAAGGCCTGTACTTGTCGTTGTAATGCTTCAGTTTCTAATGTGGCAGCCGGTCTTGAAGGTCCAGCATCTACCGTGTTTCTGTGTCTCCTGAATTCGGAAAGTAGTCCTACGTCACTGCTTCTTGTTCTTCGAATTTAGAAGCGTCTTTGACTCATCTTTCCACTAGAAGTTGGTTTCTTTACCGAAGGTTGGTTTCTTTACCGGAGGTTGGTTTTTGCTCAAGCTTTTTGTATGTAATTTCCCACAGATGGCATCAATTTGTTGACCCTACACGAGCTCTTCCGATCTAACGAAATTTATTTATGCGGGAAATTCTTGTTTGAATTGATTCGGATTGTAAATGTGCAACAAAGAGAATGTTTTGTAATAAATTCGGAAGAATTAATAGGCTTGAGACAAGAAGAATGAAGTAGGAGTGCCTAACCCCTCTTCTGTTACATTTGCCTCTATTTATAGTAAAAATCTACATGAGGGCAATGATTATGTGCATTTAATGTCGGGCCCACAGACATGACATGAGGGTCAAATCATCTGAGATTAAACCTTTCTTTTTGACTAATAGCCGCTTGGACCATGTATGTGATAGGGAACCATCGCTTCTGCATTTAATGCTGAAGTCCAATCAGCTCTAAGTGGTAAGGTTCTA
Source organism: Nyctanthes arbor-tristis (assembly GCA_963692815.1). NCBI lineage: Eukaryota > Viridiplantae > Streptophyta > Magnoliopsida > Lamiales > Oleaceae > Nyctanthes > Nyctanthes arbor-tristis. Next base: position 51,362 of record CAVNYN010230767.1, read on the forward strand.
CACATGGATTTGTAAGCAGCTGCTTAGCTAGCATTTTCCCAGGTCGCGTCCTCACTGCTTAGGGATGGAACAACTCAGCGACCTGGTTGCTGAAGGCGTGCAAATGTAAGGTGATAGCGAGCTCTTAAGATCACCTAGTTGCCACTAGACCTGAGGTCCTAAGGTCGTTAGGTCACTTGGTAGTAAGGTTTTTTAGGTCACAGAGTTTGGGGAGGCGTATGGAGCCTGCTTCTAGGGGCTACACATATTGACCGTTGACCTTTGTTGACCGCTGATTTGGCGACCACATATTCTATTTGTGATAATTGACATGCGCTATTTGGTTTGCAAGACATAATTGTGTTTGTGTTCTTTTATCCATGTGGGAACCATACATGGCCTGATGATGGCCACCTACCAAAAAAAACTTCAGTGCTCTAAAAGCACTAATCACTCAGTGCTTTTGACCAATAAGAATTCACATGTAGGTATTGGACCACAAATTAAACAATAAATTGGGACCCTAAGATCTATATGCGAGTTCTTGATTGGTCTGAAGCACCAAGTTCGGTGCTTTTAGAGCACTAAAGATTTTCTCAAATATATTGAATATGTCAGATTTCATTTTAAATTTGAGTATTTGAATACATAAAAACGATCTTACACTATATGTATGGTACTATACAGTCCATATATCTATATGACGTGTATCAGAGCTTGATAAACAGCAGTGTAGGTAGCCGGTATCACAAGGCTGGGCCTTGAAGTGCACGACTAAACTGTTTGTATAACTTTTTTTTTTAATTTTCCTTGGGGGTCCTAGGCCCAAAGGGGCCCCTTGGCTACCTCTGGTTACGATATATGTCACATGGTCATATGACACCATATGATGTCATACTATATGGTATTACATCAAGGATTATTTGAATACGTGTATATGAATTTTACTTTGTGCTTATTCATTATTATTACAACGACCATTATTCCTGGTTGTTTATATAATGAGGTAATATGTTAAGATTCCTCTTTGTATCATTTACGGAAAGAGGTTAGACACTTCGAATGGAAAGCTCAAAACCGTTTTGGTTTCAAACTGCCACAAATGGAAGTGTGAGTGTTTTTCACGTAACGTTGGGTCAAGGACTCACATGTTGCATCCGGTTTTAGAGTAGGTCATTTGGTTTTGCGATGCATTTTTTTCTTTCGTAAATTTGGTGTTAACCAATTTGACCAATTATTTAAGCAGAAATTATTGGTTGTTTATCAGACTTTAGATTCTGATTGTATCGTGTTTAAATTAATTTTTCCTAACCAATTTTGAGTGAATGGAAAATTGATGTCACGCAAGTTAATACGTAAATTTTGGAATTTATTTTAAAATATTCTAGAAAGTTCTAGAATATGTTTAGATGAAAAGTCGTATCTTTCTTGATGAAAGATCGTGACCTTTTGAATTATTATTTTCCTACAGTCTTGTCTTTTCTATCAAGCACTTTCCAACAGTTGTATCATTTCTAAAGGATCGTATCATTTTAAGTTGTGACTTTCCAACATCGGTTATAGACGTGCCCTCATTTGCATATTTCATTCATTCAGTTCATATACTACCATGCGAGTCACATTCTTCATATTTTCATAGTCACTTCATTATCTTATGTTCGAATCCATTCTAAGGGAGTTTGAAGCATGAGTAAGTTCACATGTCTACAAAATTTGGAGTGCTCCAATTACAAAACGTGATTGCTGTATCTCGGGAGACGAATGTCAGAAAATTGTTAGCACGTGTGCGGGCATTATTGTCTAAGGAGAAAGTGTCGAACTCTTACCTCAACCAGTTCTATCTCACCCATTTTTATATTTCTTTCTTCTGCATTTCTTGACCGTCTATATAAATGATACTCCCTCTGTCCCACAAAGATAGACATGTAGTTAATTTCACACGAATTAAGAAATGGTTGCTAATATGGTTGGCGCAATTAATTTTATATTTATTTTCCATTTATACCCACATGTATCATTGATATTGAATTGTATTGGTAGTTGGTGTAGATGATTAATTAGGGACAAAAAATGGAAACAAAAAATTAAATGCATACTCCATTTAGTAAGTGGTCTACCTTTGTGGGAGGACGAAAATGGAATAATGGACTATTTTTTTGGGACAGAGGGAGTATCGTTTTTGGAGTAGTGCCTTGGTCTAAACTGTTGAAAGATACGGTTGAGGGACAAGTAACCAAGAAAGATAGCCACCGATATATAGATTAATTTGAATGTTCATGAGACAAGGTTTTTGGCAAGCTATGTAAGCATAAAGTAATTCCAAGTTTGCCTTATTATTTCCTTTATGTGTTCATCATTTGGTAACAAATGGAGGATCGAGCAAGTAATGATGCTAGAATCGATGAGAGTAAGACCATATCAAGTAGTGGACCAAAAATTCATAGATAGTGGTTTGATGTAAGGAATAATTGATTGAGATTACCTGTAAGATTGAAAAAATAAATAACTTTAGGGTGCGTTGGCAACAGTTATAAGCAAGTTTGTTATAAGCAAGTCTGACAAAAGGACTACACGACGCCGTCCGATCTCAGCTTTTTTGACCCACGATGTTTGACAAGTTTTGACTAATCTAGGGGGCCCATACTTTGAAATAGGAGAAATTGTTTGGGCGCACGCATTTCTGCGTTGGTAATTCAAAGAGGAATGGAAATTTTCACATTATTTGCAAGACACTGTACAACCAAAAAGAAAAAAAAAACCGACACACAACCTGAACCAACAAACTGACGATGAGCAAGACAATTGCAATTGCAATTGCAAGTTACATAACAGACAATTGAGGCTGTGAACCTCTACACCACAATACTAGAACTAAGCATCCACTACCATATTATTAATAGTACTTTCATTACGTGTTGACTCTAAAATCCGCATATCTCATTAGTGATGCTTTCCTGGAATTGCTCCCACATCGTATGTTCGTTACTAGTGTCATTATCTCCATTTGTATCGTAACTAGGAAATGAATCATCTGGCTCTCTAGGAATGTAGTCGGGCCTATTAGCAATCGTAAATACTGGATCTGGAACTCGACACTTGCACAAGAAATTATGGATACCCATTGTCACGAATACTATTTTGGCATGGGTATCGATGTCGTATTATGGCATCCTAACAAGTATGAGGAATCTTTGTTTCCAGACACCAAATGCCCTTTCAACAATATTCCTACATGATGAATGCAAGAGGTTGAACCACTCCTCCCGGCTACAAGGTTCATGACCGCATGACATTGTTGCTCTATTGAAATCTTGGACATGGTATCGAGTACCCCGACCCCTATATGGGGCAAGAAAACCCCATTTATTTGCAAATCCAGAATCAACAAGGTAATATTTTAACCCAAGTGGTAGTGGAAAACCGGAGGACGGGTCCGCTAAAGCTGCATTTAGCATTCTACTATCATGTGCGGATCCTTCCCACCCAGACACAGCCCAAGTGAAACACATGTTGAAATCTACTACTGCCAAAACATTTTGTATTACGTTGCCTTTTCTATCCCTATATCGATTGGCCTCATCACTAGGCGGGACTGATGGTATGTGGGTGCCATCAATTGTTCCAATGCAATCCTAGAAATAAGTAAACTCCATCATTGAACATTGTGTGTTTGAGTAGACATTGTTCATCATATGTGTTGAGCACAAGCTATTTAAAGAGCATTATCTTTAGAAGATACATCACAATTGATACACTCCATCTTTAAAAAGTAATCTTCAATAACCTTTCCTTATTGTAATTTTTTTCGCCTTTTACCCAAGCTTTTGTTTCTTCAAACTCGTTGCATGTGTAGCTCTTTAAAAATTAACAAAATGAAGAAGAACAAAAACTATAGAGTTTAGAGGCGAGTATTCCTGGTTTAAAACCATTGAAACTCGACTTGTCTTGTCTTTTTCGCATGTATGATTTTTATTTGTCTCTTAACAAGTTTGATAATTCTTACCAGGAAGCATGAGTTCCATGGATTTGTCAGTTTGTGAAATCCTTCACCAGACAAATAGTGTTCATATGGACGAATCCAATCCTTCGAGAACTTGTATAGCTTCTTCAACACGAAGTAGAAGTACCGGTGTATAGTTTCTGTTGAATGGCCAAACATAATGTATGCAAGCCTTTGACTAGCCGCATGGCTAAGAATGAATAGAGTTATTACTAGCCTCTCGTCCACCATGATAAGTTTTGAATCACTTAGACCATAGTGTTGCACAAGAATGGCAAGTAACATCCAAAATGCCGGAGGGGGTGCAATCTAAATATCTGCAAACAATCATCTCCACTAGGTTGGTTGATGAGGCATTGCATGAGGTGTCGGCCAATGAAATTGTGTTTGTTACGAGGTGCCGATGCGGCATAGCGAGCAAGACAGAACTGTGCAATATTTTCTGCTACATTACAAAATTCAACCCTAGACGCCTCCTCCTCCTGTAATCTTTCCAGGGCTTCGGTGATGTTTGCAACATCCATCCGTCTAGTCTATTTAGTGGATCCTGACTTATTTGCTAAAGAAGTGCAAGACAAAGTGAGAGGATGTTGTAAAGAACAACCTACCTACGTCATTTATTTATAGGAAATAATCTAGAGACAGTTACTGTTTTACACACAGAGGTTGATATAAATGGGCCAAATACATTCTTCTTTGTAGGTTTCGTCTTTATAGGCCAAATATAGCCTTGACTCAAGTCTTGTCCTCTAATTGCCTCTCTCCTACTAACCGAATCTGTTGTGTAGTCAATAAGGTCCAATTTTTGTGCATTGTACATTAACTGCTCCTCTGCACGATAAAAGTAACTATATTCTCTCTTTCTGGGCCCTAGTTGAGACTGCGATGAACGTTTCGATCGTGTACAGAACTGTTTTTTTACTTTGATACTTGGTGGACAAATCCCACATCGTGGTTGGAATTGCCATGTATATGTTTATTCATTACGATTATTATGTGGTATTATTGCGTCTAGGCGGCTTCACGAGTAACAATTTAATTATGGGTTGTAACTTGTAACTGAATGATGTCACTTATGGTTGACGAACTAGGCGAATTAAATGCATTGGCAGTGAAATGAATTAGGCAGTTGGGAAAGTAAGTTTGGATACATGCCACCTACAATGCAGCCAAAATTACCTTTAATACTGTAGAAATTAGGCTACTACCAAATAGTACTACGAAGTAGACACTACTGAGTGTAATACTACCATATGACTCCCCATGTGAAGGTAAAATTGAAAGTACACATGTAAAATTGAGCCACATATTATACTAGCCGTCTAAGATATAAAATCAATAATTATAAGCTACAAATTTGGACAGTTCAAGCCTTGCACCGAGCTTACCTGGACGATGTGAATGGATCGACACTCATGAATCACTTGAACTCGTTCGTCCAAATCCATCGCAGCCACGCTAACCGTGAATCAGCGTCCGACCAACCAATGAATGTGGCTAGCATTTCTGGGTGTTTTGTAAGGAGAGTTGCACCAAACATTGCCATTCCACTATCAATTTCTCGTACTTCTTCGATCAAAGGCATGTAGTACAAATGGGTTGGGATCTCGTGCAGATCGGAAGAGCACACGTGACCCTGCCTGAACGTCTCAACCAACTGTGCGACATCGCTTTGTTTTCTTGTCCTTTTCTGTGGGCCCGAATACATAGAGGAGCTGCGTTTACTACTATTACACGACGCTCTTCCGATCTGCCTTCCCAGAACCAGTAAGGTCCACAAATAGTTGTCTACTAGCCCTACATGACCTAGTATCTGGAGTTGGAGAACTAGCCAAATTTAAATCAATTGGGACAGTGGATGCGCTGCTGAAGGCCTTGCATGTCAAGCATGGCGGATGGGTACAGAACATGTTGCCATATAACAGTACTGTTCTTAAAGAGCTGATCTCCATGCTCCTCTAGCTCTGCAATGTTTTTCCCTTTCAACTTCTTGATATCGGGATTGCCCTGCACCATTAACATACATATTTCGAAAAAAAAAAAAAAAAAAAAAAAAAGCCACCAACACACAAAATTTTTACAACTACTACTTCTATTTCCCCCTTCCCTCCCCATTAACATACATATTTCAAAAACTCCATAAAAAAAAAAAAAAGCCAGAAACACTTTTGTTACTCAAAATAACTAAGGTTTAACTTAAAATAAAGTAAATTTTTACCCTAGTGTTAAAAAAAATTTAAATTTTTTTGAAAAAAAGAGAAAGAAAAATGACCTTAACTTTGTCAAGTTGAAAGATGCCGTTATTTGGGTAGTAGCACGAGATGCAGAACAAGATGAAAAGAAGTAACTTTTCACGGAATGGAGGTTAACGTCGAAATTACTTCGAAGAAAAGAATGTTTGATACCAAAACAAAACAAGCGAAAGTTTGTTAAGCGGAATTTTAATATTGATTACTTAATTTACTACTAGTCGGTTGCTTGTACCATTAATAGTAAAAATACATTATAAGTTTGGTTATATTATGGTAAAGTAACAGTGGAAGATTTGGGCATATAATCATAAGTGATATGCTTAAAAAAAAGGTGACAAGGGGAAGTTTACCTAATGCAATGGCTTCTTTAGCATAATGTTTTATAGGGATTAGCATTCATGAACAAAGCCATTTATAACTCTTACAAATTAAAAGTGTGTCAGATTCTTTTTAATTTTTGATTCTTACAAATCCCTTATTAATTCAATATCTTTAATTTATGAAATACATACAATGCATATTACCTACTATTTTCATGTCTTAAGTATTAATTTTTTTCAACATTGTTTCCTTGTAGGAAGCAGCACCCCACCTACCTCCACAGGGTAAGGATAAGCTTATTTTGTTTTGTTTTTCCTTCAAACTCATTGTTATCCTCATCTCTTTGTGGTGAAATGTTTGATCTCTAAAGCAGTCTTTGAAGACTAAAGTTCTTAATTGGTTGCCGTGTGGGGACAATTAGAAAGACTAGATAGTATCATAAAGACCTAATTTGGTGACCTTTTCGTTAACAAGTTGATTAAGGAAAAAAAGCTCTTTATAAGCTGAATATTTGAAGGGAAACCAAAGATAAAAACAATTTTACATACTAATATTTGGGTTGGAATAAATGAAAGGGTGAATCATAGGAATCCAATGCATGGAAGAGGGTGAAAGTAAGTACGAATTCAGATCCACATACTTCAAAAACTCCATAAAAAAAAAAAGCTAGCAACACTCATAATTTTTACAACAACTACTTCTATTTCCCCCAGCCCTCCCCATTATATTGGTGCCAAAAAAAAAAAAGCAACAGCAATCTTTAGATTCCCATTATTATGTCTGATGACCAGATTGCTGGAGAGATCTTTTATTTTAGAACTTTATTCCTCGGTCTCCTTTAATGTTTTTTTTAAAATAAGATCAACAACCATTCAAGATATTCGACCCCTTCCTGCAGACATTTAATTTAATATAAATAATTTGACACTGCTTTATATCTTGTATCTTTGATACATGCCACAGAGATGACAGTTCACTCAGGTATAGGTGATAGATATATTGATATCTTCTATACTTGGCTGTAGAATGCCTACTATTGAATTCCTAAATGACGTACTGCACAGTTTTAATTGCCTGATTGATGAAAATTTTTGGCTGTTCTTTAGTACAAGACATTATTTTTTGGACAACATGCTGTCCATAAATGTGTTGTCGAAGAGGTTTTTGCATCAGGGGCCTTTTTTCCTTTCCCTTTTTATTTTAAATCCACATGTTAAATGTATGCAAAGATTTGGTCATTTGGATTTCATGCGACTAACAATTTAGGTCCAAAATATTAACATTTTTTGGAAAGTTGCCTGCTAAACTGGATTAAAAGTTTCTCTTTATGTATTCATTTAATAATTTGACTTTTAAGGCATATGAATTCTTGTCTTGGGCTAAAGCAGAATTATTGCTCATAAGATTTATTTAGAGTTAATGTATTTACTGAACTGTGTTCTTCACTTAGTAATTGTTGATAATTAAAGTGATTTTAAAGTTTCAAGTCTGGCTGCAAAGTCTAAATGGGGTAGTCTAATAGAATAAGAATGGAAGATTGGTCTGGCTTAGTTCTGTCATATCATATAACCCTCAACAAGTCTCTGATGAATTCTATCTTCCGATCTATTTGAAATTTTGGGTCCTGAATCAGACATCGCAAACTAATAGAATTTTACATTCTCCAAGTTGGAATCCATATTTATGTGTTAAAATTTTTTTTCCAGGATGCTTGCCCTGTTCTAGCTTTTTCACTGCAGGTGCTATTATTTCTTGTTCACAAAGCAGTTTAATTTTGGTTTATTGCTAGCATCTCACCTATAGTTACTAAAATGTTTTCTTGAGTTTTCTACGCTTTTTATCCCTACCGTTTCAAACCTAACAATTTCACTCTTAATTTTAACATTTCTTGCACCATCTACTCTTTCCGTCAATTGTTGTTAATTTGACTCTTAAATGGTCAAATTTTATTTACTAAAAGACCAAGATGCCTTCAAAATTTTGAAACTTTAATTTTAGTAGAAATATATAGAATTTAATAAAAATTATTCAAAAGTTCTAATAATAAATCATCTCTAGATAAATTTACAACATTTCTCATCATTCATCGCCCCCTTCAAATCTACCTCTGTCACATAACCAACACAGTTAGACTACTATTGCTTCACTGAAATCAGATTACCAATTTTCATTGGATCTTTTCATTTTTCATTAATCATAAACTTTTTCATCTTGTGGTTTTCATGTTTTTTTATACTTTCTTCTCAGTTCTTTTATTCAAAAGTTTTCTCTATTTCGGGCTTAATTTGAAGAAAACAACAGAAAATTCACGATCAATATTAAATAATATGTGCATAATAATTTTGAAAATTTCTTTTTATTACTTTTTTCTTATCCTTTTTTCAATTGACCAAATAATATTCTAGTGATTATCCCAATTAATTTCCAACTTAATCGAATTAAATTATTCAAATTTCTTTTGCATTGGATTATTTTTTACTGTTCTGTTTTTTGAATTTTTAATTTAATGTGAATTTTTTATTAGTACTCGTTTTAATGTGGCACATGGAGGGATAGGAGAAGAATAATTTTTTACTCTAATTCTTTTGATCATTTAACAATTATACTAAAAGAGTTTCTTTTGATCATTTAACAATTATACTAAAAGAGTTCAATGAAAGGGGTAGATTATGCAAGAAAGCTTGAACTTTATGGTGTAAGTGCCATGTTTAAAGCAATAAGGACGAAAAGCACAGTGAAACTAAATGTTTGGGGGTAGATAGTGCTAATTAGGAAAAGTTTAAGTTTTAATATTTTGAGGATATATCTTGGTTTTCTAATAAAAATATTTGATCATTCAACGGTCAAACTGACATTAATTGACAGAAAGGATAAATGGTCAAAGAAAGGTTGAAATTTATGGTGTAATTGTTAGATTTGAAAAGATAAGGATGAAAAGCGTAGAAAACTCAAATGTTGAGGGTAAATAGTGCTAATTAGCCCCCCCCCCCTCTCTCTCTCTCTCTCTCTCTCTCTCTCTCTCTCACTTATTTTTTAAATACTTTTTCATTTTAAATGTTTAATCAAACGATAATTATATTCAAATTAGGACTTCTTTTGCATCTTTTTAAATAGTAACGTGTAAGTGGACAAATCTAATTTAGCAGTAAGAATGAATTGTATCAGAAAAATATAGAGGGAAGGATAAAAATGTCAAAAATTCATAAGTATGGACTAATTATATAATAGTATCCAAAAGTAGGAGCCTTTTGTGTCAGTTACCTTGAAATGAAATAATCTATAATAACATCATATAAATACCGGACCATATGGGCCAGATAATGAGGGATAAAGATCAAACATCATGAATAATACAATTTATCTAAACTGGAGACTGATCTCCAGTCTAATTGTCATATCTTTATTGGCCATTAAATAAATGAGGATCTCATGTATTTATGTATATCAACACATCCTCTAATATAGTGATGCCAACTAGACTCGAGACCGGTCTCCAGTCTAGATACATAGCATCACTCAAACATCATCTCCCTATATCAAAATGTCACTTCTCCCTCTAATCATAGGATTAAACTTACAACTTAAGATCTCTTAAAATAAAAAACAATTAAATCTCTCACTTGCAATCCATGAAAATCATCCATAAAGGAGTTAGGGAGTAGAACATACCATTAAATCCGTCCAAAAGCTCCCTACACCTTAGAGCATCTCCAATGCAAAGTTAAAGTGAAATATCTTAAGTGATAAGAGAGATAGAGAAAAAAAGGGGAGAAAAATTGAGTGGAAAGAGAGAGAAAAGTGAAAAAAAAAAGAGAAGGAAATTCAAAAAGGAAGAGATAGAGAAATTCAAAAATAATAATAATAATAATAATAATAATAATAAAACAATAGTAGAGAGTGAAGAAGTATGTAGACATATGACATTGCACTTCACACGATAAAAAAAGTGGGTAAAGGAGATTAAATTGATTAAAAGAAAGTTAAAACTAAAAGAAAACAGCTAATATATGAGACCCATCAATTTTTTTATATATATCTCTCTCATGTTGAACTTTAAAAATGCCCTTTCTTCAGTTATTTACTGGGAATCTTTAAGGATTTGAAAGCATTTTCAAATACCATTTTCAAATACAAGTTAGGGTAAGTTATACATCCTTTTTGATATTTATGTCACTTTGAAACAATGATTAATAATTTTGGCATCCTTCTTTTGATTATGCATAATACTTGAGCAAAGGATTTTTCTTTTCTTCCATTTCCGTCGCTAGTTGGTGCACTACGCTCGTCTTATTTTGTTTCTTTA
>CAVNYN010230771.1:0-16816 GCA_963692815.1 Nyctanthes arbor-tristis
CACCGAAAAGCGCAATACGTCAAAGCAGACTGCGTATTGATAACATTATATAGTTTCAGCTTGTATGCTCAACCAGACTTGTCATTACTACGTAAAAAATAATGCATGATAGTAAAATTTATCATCGATATGAATATCGATTGATCGATATATTGTTATGTCCCCATTAAGAATAATTCTTGATGATTACTATGAAATTAATTCTTGAAAAGGCTGCCTAACCACAAAATAAAGAGCACTGAATCTTAAACACTATGCACAGAAACACATAGAGGTGTATAAAAATGAGGCTAAGTATGGTTGAAGCAGTGATTTCCCATAAATTTTTGGTCAAAAGACAAGCTGATGTATAATCTTTCCTTTTCTAGGCACAACTTCTGCCAAAAAGATCTCTGCTACAGACTGATGTATGCTCGCATGGCACTAAATGATAAAGCTAACAAAGTAATTGTCATATAAAGAGAACTTATATAAAATCAAACGTCTAGTGCTATAAATAGTGTCAGGCACATGAGTAGCGTGTATCTCAACAGCCATATTAATCTTGCAGGCCACCTCAATCTTGTATCTCTGCTATCAACTAATGTGACTTACCTACATGCACTCTGTGTATGTGTTTGACACCATTTTATGACGCAAAACGGCTAATTTTATATTACCTCTTGCTATATCAATGCACTTGTCCTATCTCTTTAGAAAAAAAATCATTTAATGTCAAAATCATTGTAAACTCAAATACTCATACTACTCTTCTTTTTCTATAGCTTATTTTTCATTGTTCAAAAAAAAAAAACAACTCAAAAATTCAAACTCACACTAACCATACAATCTCATTTTTTCACAATTCCTTATAATTTTTTTCTACTTTTCTACCACACATTTCAAACAATAATTTCTTTGCATAGAAAAAACTAGAATTTTAGCTACAAATGCCTTGGCGTTTGGGTTTTGGGTTCGGATATTAGATTGACCAAGCCCATACCTAATATTTCAATTCCATTCGGGTCCAGTCTTGAAAATGGCAAGCTCTTTAGGGTTCAGTCTCGGTTCTGGCTTGGGTAACACTTTGAATTTTGTTGGAATTTCTTAGGTACCTAACACATATTATATGAATGCATAAACAGAAAAAAGAAACACTTAAAAGGGTAAGGACAAAAAAAATTAAAGTATATATAATGCACTTAAATGAAAATAATAATAATTAGATTGTAATGTAATGAAGTTAATAATTAGACAGTAGTGTTTGGCTAGTTGACTTTATTTATATTCTAATTTTATAGTCTTACCTTAAAGTTACAGTATTGTCAAGTAATTAATTAAAGGCAATTTACCTTATACTAATCATATAGCATATATATATAGAAAATTAGAAACTAGTAAAATTCTCATAGAAAAAGACAAATTTACATATCTTATACAGGTCTAGTGTTTTGTTTTTTATATTTGTTTTTTATATGTGAATGAGACGAGTGCAGTAAATATGTGATTGTGAAATGAAGGAGACGATTTTGTGAGGTTGAGACAGAATTAACTAGAAATTTGAATTTAAAAATTTTGGAAGGAAAAAAAATATCCAGGTTTTTTTTCGGGCTTTTCGAATTTTAATTCAGACCCAAAGCCCACCCAAACCTGTTTGATTTTAGGTTTAGGTACACGAAACTCAAAAATTTTTACTCACTACTCTATCTGATTCGGGCAATGGGGCTCGCGTTTTTTGCTCATGATACAAATAGTTGAAACTCATGAGGGGAAAAAAAAAATCTTTACAAATATTTTTATACAGACTTCATATTTATATAAACAAGAAAATTGCAGTAAAAAGTACGAAAATCGAGTGGAGCAATGGTCAGGGTGTAATAAGTAGATGAATGAACCTTTGATGAGAACCATTGTTTGGCTTATCTATTAAGTTCTTAGTTCTGCCGTTGCTCACAGCAACTTGAAATATCAGCCTTTTTGGAATTGTAAACTCAAATATCTACAAGATAACAATTAAGACACATAATAAATTCACGTTACAAGACTCATTTTTTATATTCTCATATTTCATAAATAAATTATTTTTATTAATAGGTGCGTGTATTGCAATGTGTTCTAATACCAAACTTTATTAGCATTCATTGCTAACTGTATATAGTTGATATCGACCCGATCCACTTCGCTAGCTAGGCTCGAGATTGTGGCTAACAGCAAGAGCCATTTTATGGTATATGAAATGTCTAATGTGGTGTAAGCATTGAAGCTCAAGATGAGTAACTAACATGCTTCGACCACCGACTAAGGTAAAATTTTTATGGTCACCGATCACGTTTTTAATGGCGTTCTGATTTATTTCTAGAACATAGTAGACTGGTGTCTGTATTTAGGGTCCAACTTAAGAAATTAATTGACATGTGTTGTGCCCCATTTGTCAAGCATAATAAATGGGTCAAATTTGGTATTAAATTCGTTCAAGTCCATAATTTCAGCTAAAAAAAATTGCAGACATTTATCATAGGAAACTTGGAATTCAGCTTTTAACAAATTGGTCTATTGCCAGCCGATCTGACTATAGAAATAGATCAACCTTTGAATTTAGAGCCCGACCACTAATTACAGGGGGCTACTTCAGCTCGGTTTGGTCAAATTAAAAACAAAAAAATAAAAAAATCGCCTTTTTAAGTGGTTAAACTGCCTAAACTGGCCAACCCAATCGGTTCCCGTTTGTTTGTTGGCTTAGAAACTGATTTTGGCCGGTGATAGAAATTGAACCGGATGACTGGTTGCCCACTTCTATCTATGTATACTTGAAAAGATTGAAACTTGAACTCAATATTGTATCTCGCTTTTACACTTTTTAAAATCCCGTTATCCATTTCCATTGTGAATGCAGAAATGAGAAAACGGTAATTCTGTTAGGCATCCACAACAGCCGACATATATATATATATATATATATTTTTTTTTTTCTCTTTCTCAAATTTCTCATTAGTAAAGTGGCACACAGAGACAGAAACCCATGCACAAGTTCCAAACACGTGGTTTCTTCATGCATCCCTCACACAAATTTCCCCTGCACCTGGCAACTTTCAAACACACCCACCCACCCCATCCCCAGCCGGGTGGGGGTGGGGTGTGAGTACAAGAGCATCTATTTATTGAACTGGTCTTCCCCTCTCATTTTTTCATCAAGAACTCCCACTGAGTTAGGAGGCACACAGATTAAGGTTAGTTTCATAGGTTTTTACACTTTTTAAGGTTGAGTGAGCACAATTGCAAGAGTTTAATGTATATATTTTATTATACTAAAAAGTCTTTTTCTATTGATTCTTGTACAGGAAACATGTCAATTTCAAGGGTTTTTTTTATTCTTGCTTTCCTCTCACCACTTGCTCTTGGCAATGGAGATGGCTCTTGGATTGATGCTCATGCCACATTCTACGGTGGAGGCGATGCTTCCGGCACAATGGGTAATGTTTCTGCAGAACTGAATATGACTGGACAGTGCAAGATCCAGAATGTATATATATTCCTTAATGGACTTTGAATTCTTGCAGGTGGGGCTTGTGGGTATGGGAACTTATATAGCGAAGGGTATGGGACGAACACGGCGGCGTTAAGCACCGCGTTATTCAACAACGGGGAGACTTGCGGGGCTTGTTTCGAACTTAAATGTGTCAATGACAAGAGGTGGTGCCTCCCCGGCTCAATTGTGGTTACAGCCACCAATTTTTGCCCTCCGAATTATGCACTTGCGAATAATGCCGGTGGGTGGTGCAACCCACCGAACCACCACTTCGATCTTTCCCAACCCGTGTTTCAAAAAATTGCGCAATACCAGGCAGGAATTGTTCCAATCAATTATAGAAGGTATGCATTAATGAATAGTCTCATTAATTAAGGTTATTTTAACTGAGAATGTAATTGAAATAGTATTATTTTTCTTATATACCTCTCTATTTATTGTGCATCATTATAAATAAAATAAAATTATTAAAAGTGAAAAAATTAATAAATGAAAAGATATAGTAAGAAAATGATTTTAAATTTATTTCTCTAATATGAATTTTTCTTAATTTATGACCGTTGTGAATGTAGGGTACCTTGCAACAAGAGGGGCGGCATCCGGTTCACAATCAATGGCCACTCTTATTTCAACCTAGTATTGATCACCAACGTTGGAGGTGCAGGTGATGTCCGGGCAGTTTCTATCAAGGGGTCAAGGACTAATTGGCTACCCATGTCCCGAAACTGGGGCCAAAATTGGCAAAGCAACGCGAATCTCGACAGTCAAAGCCTCTCATTCAAAGTCACCACCAGCGACGGCCGTACAGTCACTTGCAACAGTGCCATCCCTGCCCGCTGGTCCTTCGGCCAATCCTTCACCGTCAGAGGACAATTTACCTGAAAAATCACTCATCGATCTCCAATCAATTCAGCTTTAAAGTTAAATCAATAGTTTTATTAAATTTAAGCATTAATGAAATAGAGTGTTCAGGCGTGGAAGTGTTAAATTATGTAGCCTAGTGTGAAAGAGCTCATTTTATGGGTGGCTCTAACCTTCTAGTTTTGGAGACATGAATGGGTGTGTGTGATTTTGCCTTGTGGTATTTGAAGGGCAGAATCGGGGCAGTGGTAGGTTTTTTGACCCGACCGGTCAGTACTTCATGTGGAAATAAATATATTTAATTTAATTATTATTTTATTTGTGTTGGAAAGCGTGGTTTTGAATGGAAATGGGATAAAGCTATCGCAATTTATCTGCAAAAGCTGAAAACGCGTCTTGGTTGAGGTGCGCTGTAAACCGTTAATGTAGTCGCTTTTCGTCTGACAGTCAACGGAGGCACACTGCCCTTTGTTAAGGTTAAACATCTGTCAAACTCTTTTGTGCGCACAGTATATTGAATTTTCTATAAAAACAAATCGAGCTTTATTTTCTAAGCTCAATCTCTAATAATACAGTACTATCTCACCTGTGTCAAATGATATGGCGCGCTATTTATTTTTATAGAAGAACTCTGCAATATATTCAATTTGATTTTCCTAAATAGAGAAAATGAATTTTGATGATAACATATCTATTTGTCCGTTCAAAATAAAGTTTGGATTAATATACATATCAGTGTTAGTTGAATAATCAGAAGGTGTTTGGTTCTCTTTTTCAAAATATATTATAATCTTACATATCACTGATTTAACCACTGATTTGATAACTACTCATTTGTAACCATAAATTTTAAACTTTCATTAAATATACACCACTTATTTTACCTTATTATAGTTTCTCTTTATAAGTCAATGTAAATAATGATAATCAAACATCTACTTAATCTATCAGTTGACAACTTTCTCTTTTAAGAATTTAATTTACGAATAATTCAAACGTTTTAATTCAATAAGCTATTAACTAGCCAATTTCTCTATTGTTTTAATGAAAGCATGTAGTTATAGGTCATACAAGGGCCTTATTGTTTTAGGGCCTTGAGGGAATTAAAAAGACAAAATCTTGCGGGGACAACCCACTAGATAGTGGTCTGCAAAGAAGACAAAATCGCCGTACTGACATATCTAAACATGACACATCAACGATATTTATTTAAGAATTTTGTCTTTTGAACGAGTTGGTATCCTCCACTCACATCCAACTACAAGCCATGAAATCGATTCATATTTTTTCTGAAAGTTATGTAAACAGAGTTAACCTATTATTAAGTGGAGTAGTTCATTATTAAAAAATTCATATTTAATCTCAGGTTTGGCGATGTAGAATTCTTTAGCATTTTTCGCACCAATTTCCCCTTTAAATAAATAAATTAAATTTGCGTTTAATTAAATAACACTCATTCTTAAAGGACTAAAATTAGTCCAACTCAAGACAACTAGAAGATGATGATGATGATGACAAAAGGACGCGATTCCCCGGATTTCTGAGGGATGCTATTACTCGTGAGCGTGCTCGCCGGCGTCACACGTATTTTGTTCTCAAAATGAGATTCAAACTGTCACGATTCTTTCCCCTTCACCCCATGTCCCCATCTCCATTCTCTTCTTCTCTCACAACTCTTTTACTCTCATTACTGCTATCACTTTCGGTTCTCTCTCCCTGTTGCTATGCTGCCCCTTTTGTTCTTGGCTCGTAGTCACCGAAAAGAAGAGGTAATTTTCGCCACGCTTGGTGCCCGGTGTTTGCATGCCCACATGAATGCTAATAAAGCTCCAATTGGTGTGTTTTATGAGGTATTGATGATGCACATCCTTAGGTTTAGTTCTGAACAAGTGTTTAGTATGAAAAGTGAAAGTATTTGGAATCTACTTCTGGAGGATGAAGATTGGGGTTATTTATTTTATATGCAATGAACTTGTTTGACGAAATGTCTATGTGAAATTAATGTATATATATATTTTTTTGATGGTGTATTGGTTATGCTTAGATAGTCAAAGTTATCCATATCTTATAATTCAACCGAACATTGAAACTTAACAACTATTTATGTAAAGCTTTCATTTATAAAGTGAAGCTAAACTCCGGGAATGTTACCAAAATTACTAAACAAATTGTAAACATTTTAGGAACCGTCATAGTGTATAATAAAAGTATAAAACTTTGTGTTGGCTCCATACAAGCATTTTATCAGACAATTTCCTTGCACTAAAGTTTCACTCGATCATTTATTGTATACGGGTAACAACTTATCATCTTCACTCTCTTATCTCCATCTTTATATTGATTGAAATCAAAGAGAAGACATAAAAATTTAACAAATGCGCAGAGTCTCAATTTCCATAACAATTAATTCTTAGAACTAAATCCAGAGAATTAACTAGTGAACCAAAAGTCTTGGACTAGAATTTCTATTTATTGGTTAATATTAGTTTTGTGATTGTTCTCAACGTTCTTATGCAATCAATTTGAGAATTTTTGTTGTGAAGTAGTAGTGTGAATGATAATTTTTTTCTTGGTTTGATTTGCTCCTGAATCTTTTCTTGTTTGTTTGTTTGTTTTTTTTCTTTTAAATGGTAGGTTTCTGATCCTTCCATCTAATTAACTTAAAGAGGTAAACTTTCCATTACTTTGTTGATACTTGATTAAATAGTTGGGTTGGTTGATCTGTAAACTTAGAAGAGAAGAATGATGTGGAAGTTCCGTCAATGGAATGCAGAGCTTATAATTATTTTGATAATCACGTCCACCTAGACGTTTTCATATGATTTCTTTCTTTTGCCTTTAGGTATCTTTATTTCCACTTATGCAATTTAAAAATACAGTGTAAAAATACTTATGGAACGGTCATCATTCTGGTTGTTAGGTTTTCATTTTCTTACATTTGAACAAATTCTAATCAGTATGCTTCTGAAGAATAATGATAGCCGCGGTTATTTATAGTCTTGTTATGTTGCCCATTTTCCCTTTCTGTACTCATTTGGTTTGATGGATTCTGCCTATTCTCTAGGATTGAGGGGTTGAAAGATGTCTTCTCTCTTTTATTTAATCTTCTTCCTGGTTGTTGTGCTAATATGTCGTCATTCTATAAATCTAACAGCTAAGACTATGTCAGATTGATGTTTCTTAGTCCTTGTCATTCCAAAGAATTCATTTCCATAGTGGCCTAAGGCCCATAATTAACTGGGATTTGTTTTCCATTTTTCTTTGATTTTTTTCCCCTTCCTTCTATGATGCATATGGTGTAGCGCAGATGCTGGATGGACAGGAGTAACTTGACATATTGTTCCTTTGCTTCTATTAATAGTAATCCCTCTTGGCTATTGAAGATTTAGGTCAGAAGCTTCTTTTCCGCGCCCCTGCTTTTGCTCCAGCTCTTTGTCGAATATGGTTGTAGTATAATGTTTTAATTAATCTTTCACTGAAATTTGATTGCAGTTTTGTAGATTTGACTAGGGATATAAATGGATAGCAAAAACGATTCCTATGTTGGCACTTTGTTGGCGAGTTTGGTGCAGTATATGCGAAGATTGTTGTTCCGTGTTCTATCGGCAGGTCCAGTTCCTAACCACATTGCATTTATTTTGGATGGAAACCGAAGGTTTGCCAAGAAACACAAACTCAAAGATGGGATGGGTCACAGAGCTGGGTTTTTTGCGCTTATGTGCATGATGAAGTATTGTTATGAATTGGGTGTGAAGTACGTGACTATATTTGCTTTCAGCCTGGATAACCTGAGAAGGAAGCCGGAGATTGTTCAGTATGTGATGGATTTAATGCTGGAAAAAATAGAAGGATTGCTTAAGGAAGAAAGTATACTGAATGAGTATGGAGTTAGGATTTATTTTATTGGGAACTTGAAATTTTTGCATCCCCCAGTTCGGGAAGCAGCCGAAAAGGCGATGAAAGCAACGGAAAAAAATAGCAAGAGCTTTCTCCTCATCTGTGCGGGCTATACATCACTCGATGAAATGGCGCATGCTGCGGATGAAGTTATCAATGGGAAGTGGAATGAAATCGACTTAAATGATGAAATAAGGCAAGAAAAGGCCGAGGGACGTGGTACGATTAAGGTAGCAGATCTTGAGAGGAACATGTACATGGGACTAGCACCTGAGCTTGATATTTTGGTTCGAACATCGGGTGAGACCCGTCTCAGCAATTTTCTGCTTTGGCAGACCACAGGAAGCCTTCTGTATTCCCCTAAGGCTCTGTTTCCGGAGATTGGGTTACGGCACTTAGTATGGGCTGTCTTGAACTTCCAGAGAGTTCATCCTTACTTGGAGAAGACACGGAAGCAGATATAATTACTCTTGGGGATAAAATATATTGATAGTAAAACATATATACAAGTCAAAACACGTCACAGATGGATCGGTCTAGAAAAAGAAAAAGGAAACTTCAAATTATGTACTTTACATTTAATTTAAATATAAATAAGAAAATTGAAGTATGAAAGTTGAAAATAAGAAAATCGAGTGGAGCAATGGACAGTGTACTTTATATTGTTGTTAGTCATTATTATCGATTGATATCGTGAGTGATGCCCATTCTATAACTGGATTAATCTCTAGAAGCTTGTAACCATTCCAAAAAGTTAACTCATACATTTTGTATAAATACATTTTTTACCCCTATGTTCAGCTTATGTAATATTCATTGGAAAATTCCCACTTCAAACCAAATAACATATCCTCTCAATCACATTCAACAGCTAGTCAATTCATATATTTTTCTCAAACGGATTTCCATCCTCAACGCTAACTATTGTTTTAGAGTGGTTCAAAACTTTATAAATCCATCTTTCATCTCATGTTGGCTGATATAAAATTATTTAATACTTTGTTGCACCAATTTCCCTTTTAAATGAAGCCCATCTTTAAATGACAATAAATCATCACAGTTACTCAAACCAATCAGGAATATCGTGACGACCGCAATCCAATTTGGTCATTCGAGATGATCCACATTCATCACATTCTGAAATTTTCGTATTACTTGTGAAGTTCTTGTGGCACACTAAATGAAGGAGCTCAATCCTCTATAAAAAAATTTGATCCTGCATTTTTTACCTACGTTGACTTGTTTGTATATATTCTGGCAAAATCAACCTGCTATTTTACCAAAAAAAAAAAAAAAAAAATTCTAACGAGTGCAAACAGCTATCACCGGCAAGATATCCTTTGCTAGATTAAATTTGAGGCTTAACACTTGTCTTGCACTGATTGGAGAAAAGAGATTCCAAGATCTTTCCACTCTGTACATGATCAAGCCACGTGGCAGGAAAATGGGCCCCACGTGATCTTACGAAGCCAACAGCATCAAAGAAATAGATATATGTGGATATGGCAATAGATATAAGGATAAGGGAGTTCAATTCCCATTGGCTAATCTGAAATTCACAAACAGATCTCAGCCGTTTATTCCCAAAAATCTACCAAATCACCATTCCAAATTTTGTGTTGAATTAGCACCACAAGATTGCCCCTCAAAAGACCTTACAAATGCATACAAAATATTGTTACAATTTAGCTCAATTCATCTACTAGATTTTCTTGGAATCCAGCTTCACCAATATTCAACTAGTAGACATGGCCGCAACACAAGCTTCGATTGCCGCTTTCCGGCCATGCGCGTCAAAAACCCGGTTCTTGAGTGGATCATCTGGGAAGTTGAACCGGGAAGTGTCCGTTAGACCTGCAACTTCTTCATCCTACAACACGTTCAAAGTCGAAGCTAAGAAAGGCGAATGGCTGCCCGGCTTGCCCTCTCCTTCTTATCTGGATGGCAGGTGCGTAATAAATATAGTCACTTTTAGTATTCTCGTAACATGGATGTTCTTTTTCGTGCTAGTAGAGGTACAAAATGAGTCAGCAAGCTATAGGTGCTTATTTTAAATATAAGCAAATCAGACGTTAAAGTGAATTTGATAAGGAACCAAAAGAGAGTTGAAATATATCTCTTTTGGTCTAGTAGTTTTGGGGAAAATTAATCATCTTGGTTGTGTTTTTCCCAGTCTCCCTGGTGACAATGGATTTGACCCGCTGGGACTTGCTGAGGATCCAGAGAACTTGAAATGGTATGTTCAAGCAGAGCTAGTAAATGGAAGGTGGGCAATGTTGGGTGTTGCTGGAATGCTATTGCCTGAAGTTTTCACCCAAATAGGCATCCTAAATGTTCCCAAGTGGTACGACGCTGGAAAATCCGAGTACTTCGCTTCATCATCGACCCTTTTCGTGATCGAGTTCATTTTGTTCCACTACGTCGAGATCAGAAGGTGGCAAGACATCAAGAACCCTGGATGTGTTAACCAAGATCCCATTTTCAAGAACTATAGCTTGCCTCCAAATGAATGTGGATACCCTGGTGGCATTTTCAACCCCTTGAGCTTTGCCCCCACCTTGGAAGCCAAGGAGAAAGAGCTCGCTAACGGTAAGAGAAGATTATATTATTTGTATTACTATACTTTCTGGTATGTTTGGTACGGTGAATCAGATATGAAAAAAGGTGCCGAAAATTCTAATTGTGTGGTATACATTGCAGGAAGGCTAGCAATGTTGGCATTCTTGGGATTTGTGGTTCAGCACAATGTGACTGGGAAGGGGCCATTTGACAACCTGTTGCAGCACCTTTCAGACCCATGGCACAACACAATTATCCAGACATTCAGCCAGTAAATTTTTACAGATTGGAGATGAAATATGTTTCTTATGTAATCTTGAGTGAATGGCTTTGCCCCTGATCTGATCTGTAACTCTATAAAGAAGTGGCCTCTAATGTACAGGGAACTTAAATGGCATGTAGTCTCCTCTAAATTTATTCACAAATATAAACAGTTTCTCATGAACAACTAAAAAACGTCCCAGAAGTCCTACAAGTTAGCCAAATTGGAGATTCATAACACATGCGCAAATGTTGGCTAAACAAAAACTTGCATAAACAAATACTGTACAAGAACAAAGTATGTCTATATGGCAGAAACTCTTATTTTCTTGCGACAAGTCTAGTATACAGCAAATGTGTTGGTAATCTGAAACTGTTGAGCCACAACCCTCAAACCCAGTGTCTCGAGCAACATTAGAATTCAACGTAGAACTGAAATTTTGAAACAGCTCTAAAGAGGGGAGGGGGGACGAATCTTTCCGCTAGTGATTCAAGTGGTTTGGTGGCTGCAAAACACAAATTACTGAATTAGTTAGATATCTGGAGTAGTAGATTCATAGCAATTAGAACATAACAGCAAACATAAACTGACATAATCTTTTGGTCTTATCCCAAATGATTTCTGAAAAGTAAAAACTATTGGAAAAGGGCAGCCAGATTGTCTTAAGTCTCCAGGTTATTCCATTCAGTAATTAAGATAAATGAATTTCGGTTAGGGAAGTAGCAATGAATTTCATATGAATGTGGCAACCTGCTCTGATGTTCTCAGAGTTTCACTTGAGAAAAACAGTACATATTGTAGAAAAAGACATTGTCTTATCAGAAATTGCTTACATCAATCTATGGAGGGAACATAATCCAGAGGAAATAATAATGGAATTGTGGTGAAGAGTTATTTTTGTCAACCTATAAGAAAGATTAAATCAAGATTTAGACAGAAGAATGTGTCCACTTCATTAATAATATGCCTGAGATTTCTATATTATTAACAATCAATTCCTAGTGCACAAGAAAAAAATGTGGTTTTATGATTTCTCATATGCATTCTTCCCCCGGTAAGTTCTATGCTATCACAATCAGAGCTTATTAAGATATTTCATGATTATAAAGGTTGATACTCTTGGCATTATGTGCAAGAGAAGAAGCATACTGATGTTAACAAAATGCCAGCATTAAGCAGAAAACTCACCTGTTGTTGATAGGAGGAGCTATCATTAAGGTTACACATAGCAGAAGATCCCGATTGCTGTAGGAAACTGTGTTGCAAATCACTGTAAATGGATCTTGGCAGTTCAAAATTGCCACTAATTTGGTATTCCATGGTATTTGGTTGAAAATTCACCTCTCTTTCAGGCTCCATCATTTCTGGCAAACTTAAATTCCCATATGAGTGGAAGGGATATTCCTCACCCAGAGGTAGTCTCAACTGAGCAGAACTATGTGCATAATCATTAATGGTAATCCCTTCTTGTCTGTCAATATCTACAAGCTTTGAATTGTCAAGCTCCGCCTCTTTCCCACCACCAAATAGACCCGAACAGCTAGGAAGTGATACATCTCTGGAGCAATCTATATCTCTACAGCACAAGAAATTTATTACAGATATTGTATGGCATTTAGTGTGCTAGTTCAGCAATAATTGAAAAAAGGGGGGAAAAAGGTACTTGCGGCAATTTTTATATAATATACATCATTATGTTAACACATCTGAAGATACAGTCCCTTGTAGAAATTGATTTCCTATTTTAATCAGCGACTGGCAGTACAAAATTATATGCTCATTATTCATTGTCCTGGAGTTGTCATGTAAAGTCTACTACTAAACCTTGTATTTGCAACTAAGATTATGTGAAAAACTAAAACCTAGAATAATTAATTTTGGGTTATTTATAAAGGTAATGACATTAAGACTGCTATCATGGACACTAATTTTGGGTTATTTATAAAGGTAACGACATTAAGACTGCTATCATGGACACAAGTATAGATGCATATAATTGGTAAAAATACAACTGTGCCTATTCTTACACGGCTAGCATTTTACTTTTGCCCAAACAACAATGTAGAAATACAGGAATCTACTCACCTACATGGCAAGAAGTGGGATTCGTCTGGTAGCATCATATGTTGCCTCTCAACATTTGGAAACCACGACTGTGTTTGACCATCATGATCACCACCACCCATCAGGGGAAAATTCATCCCATACTCGACCTGTAATGCATGTCCATCAGATATTAACTGAATCAAATATAATTCATAAGAATTGTAATGCACTGCCAAAGTCACCAGATACAAAGATCTAATCCTTTCAATAGAGAGGGGGGGGGGGAAGAAGGAGATACAAGGACCTAATATATAATAAGATAGAAGTAGAAACCGAGATAGTTCTCCACAAGAAAACTACTTCATTACCTGGCTGGTACAATCTAATGGCATAAGTTGGTCGTTCCCTAAGTTCTCCATCTGAAACGAACTCTGGAAAGATATTTCCATTAGAAAAGGTCAAACAGCATCTGAACAAACCACTCAAACAATTAAAACTAATATATGCCACAAAGTATTGTCAGTCCCCGACCTCTATCCACATCACATCCAGCAGGATCAGTGTACAATCACCCAAATCACCAAGAAAAATTGATATATTATTTATAATCTTCCAGATAACGTTAAAACATTTCCAGAAAGAAAAACAGTAGCTTATGATGCCGTCAATGCAGTATTAAGAACCACAAGATTAAGAAGCACAACAAGAATCTTCCAAACTTATCTTATTTTTGGATCTGAAAACAAAAACTCTTACCTTTTGAATATGAATTCTATTCAGCGATTCCCTTAACGAATTTTCCATCTGATTCAGATGTTCAATGTCATCAATTTTGTCTGGATTAGTCCAGAAGCTGCAGCAAAGTAGCATTAAGATCACTAAAATGTACCACTGAGAATTTCGCCACTTCAACGTAACATTGCAGTGTAAAAGAAGCAACACAGTCATTGGCAAATCCCTTACGCATTTAGTGTTAAAGCGTAACACGTGTGACTAACATCATGTGCAAATATTTCAATTTAACTAAGCCACCCAGTGATTAAGAAAAGCTGGTTATAAGACATCTATTATCTCAAGTCAAATAAGGTAAAATTTTGAGTGGACGATTTCTGAAGATTGCAAACAGAGGCAAATGGTGATGACATTAGAAATTGATAAGGTATGTCTTTTTATGAGTAAATCAGTGCTGGAAAGCAAGTGATTAGAAGATATACAAACAGTCAAGTCCTGTTCACGCACAGAAGAACCAAAATCACTTATTTGAGAAGGCAAATCAGTTAGATTTTGTTCTTCTTTTTAACAGAGATTGACTCAAATTTTTTTATAAAAATTAATTCATAATCATAGTTGAAAAGTAGAGTAAATGACTGACGCATAGTTGTAGAGATGTACCTCAGTCTTTTGTGAACTTCAGTAAGTTGGGATTGCAGCATCTTCACCTGGTTTAGCATTTCCTATAGCAACCATGGATATATTAATCAAGGAAGATCCACTGAAACTAACCTCAGAAGGAAATTTGGAGAAGTAGCATTGATGTTGGCATTGATAAATGCTGAATACCTCAATTGACAAGGAACTGCAGGGGAAAGAAAAAAGAAAGTGAATCAGACATTACGTAAGATCAAGCATAGATAATCACACATAAAAGTGTATACCTTGCATCCAGGAACTCTTCAATATCCACATCCTGGTCAAGCTTCTTAAAGTTTCTCTTTAAAGTCTATCACGTGAATGAATGTAAAATGATTATCTTTCATTTCCTTTGAAAAAGAAATAGACAAATGACGGTGGAAAATATTGTTTTCATATGACAAACTTACTTCAAGACTTTCCAACCTCCTGTTTGAATCTCAACAAAGGAAAAAAAAGAAGGAATAATTATGTATATAGGAAATTCAATTGAACTGAACCAATAAATATAGAAATAAATCAATTTACCTTTTGGTCCTTTCTTTTGGGGGTAATTGTGCATATTTTGATATCATATCTTCTATGTTGCTGAAGAAAGGAGAGACTATTAATAAATTTCAATCCCATCCATGTACAACAGTGATCAATAAATATAAGCCTTTCATAGTCTCCGGTGGAGGCACATTGTACGAGCAAATTCCAAATAATGTTCATACCCTGCATACCCCTAGTAGGTGTAGCTATGCTTGAGAATACTCTCTAGTCATTTCCACTACCTGTTTTCTTAATTTAATTGAAGTTCTTGAATAATGACTACCATCCTAATGGTCATTCTTTAGCAAAATAATTGGTCATGCATGCTAAGTGAACTCTGGAAGCATCAAATCACCACCAAAAGCTATCATGAAAAACTACCAGTTAGTGAACACCTTAGATTCCAGAGAATACATAATGTTAGTTAAAACTAAACTTGGTGGAAGGTGGGCAACTCACGACTAGCGAAAGCTCACATGCTATTAAAGGGACAGAGGTCATGTGAGATTGAGGCAGGTCTGACAACAACCATAAATTAGCCTGCTTTCTCATAAATCTGAAGTTCGCATCAGTCAAATATGTTTACTTGTGTAACAGGACATGAATTTGGAAGCTAAGCAGACAGTTGATGTGCATTAGTCCTTTGAATTTCTTGGGCAAATTTCTGCACCACTACGAAGTTCCTACTTTTCACTGCCATGTAGGTGAATCAGCTTTTAGAGTCAAATTTCTCAGACAACCCAATCAATCAAATGTCCTGTCTCACAAGTCTAACACAAACAAGGAAACAGCTTGTTGAAGGCCCAACGCTGACTAGAAGAGCTTATCGGACATCAGTTAATACTTTCCAGATGAGTACATGAACATGGTAAAGCTCTGCACTACCCTAACCTACTTGCATGCATGTGGAAGTGGAATCTAGAGTTTTGCAGTTTGCTGATCAGTTCAGCTCACTGTGGCCTATATTGACTAAGACTTCCGAAACCAGTATTATGACTAAGAGAAATTTATGCAAATTACCCATTCATTTTGAGGTAAGCATTTTAAATAATAACGTCTACTCGACTAATCCTTAGCATCAAAATTATTTCATTAGACTACTATACTGCTTTAGCGTAGAATTGGAGCAATTGAAGAAGAATGGTGGAAAAAGAGGGACACATGAGACGCACAACACTTGAGTCTTTTTTGGCCAGTCGGGAAAAAAAACCTCCCTTACCAACGCTCGTAAGGCCTTCCAACTCTCATAGACAAAAAAAAAAAAAAAAAACTATCAGAGTGGAACAGATTAAAAGCTTAATGATATGCTCGAGTACCAGCTACCTGTGCTGCCCACGAAAAATTGACGGCTTTCCGGTCGGAGAAAACATGAGGAGAATAATGTCGATGTCACATAACACCGATATTTCCTGAGCTTTTTTTAAAATTCCAGCCCTTCGTTTGCCATAGGTAACTTGCCTGCTGCTCATGTTCTCCAATCTCTGGATCTTCAACTTGACCCTTCCCATTCTACGATCAAGAAATGAACTCCTCTGAAAATTACATGCCAAACGTGCATTACATATAACAATCCAGTAATAAAAGCAACATGCCACGTCAATTATGAAATTTAATATCTTCAATGCAGTTCTTGAATATATTATGTTTTAAAATTAAGGCACAACATGAACAGATTACCAGAAGAAAAGGTTAAATTTATAATTCAACGACAAAATTAATCCATGTTTCTTAAGAAATGAGGG
>CAVNYN010230773.1:0-85608 GCA_963692815.1 Nyctanthes arbor-tristis
AATTTTGATTATCAATTTGACGTTGACTTCTTTTATACATGTAATATTGGTACTATAGTGGCAATACGTTGTTTTGATGTCGAAACGACTGTATCTAATTTTAGTTAGTAAGAGAACTTAAAATTTTGCAAAATTAGTGTTAATCAATGAAAAAAGGATGAGAGACAGCTCAATTTTGGTTCCAAAATAGTTGCATAGCAAAAGGAAAAAGCTTTCTAGTAAAGTGCTAAATGAATGTCGATGTTGCTATAAATAAACACGGATGGTGCAACTCTTATATGTTTTTAAGAGAATGGTCGAAACTTTTCTATAATATTAACCATTGTTTTTTTGATAGGAAAAAAAAAAAACCAAAAACAAATACCGCTCTAAATACACCGCTGTTATGGTTGGGGAGAGGGGGAAAAAGAACACTCTTATATAAAATTTACGATATGATAAATATAGAATTTTTTTTCATAAATATAAACACAACATCGAGTATGTGTCACATGACCATTGCAGTCTTTATTATTATGTAATTATTATCGTGATAATACTATTTTGAGTAATGCTATTTAGCATTACTAATGCTTGACAATATATTAAAGTGATATTAAATGATAAATTGAATTAAGTGAGTCTTTTATTTATTCATTTAATTTCATTTATCATTTAATACCATATTAAATGTCACCTAGTGTGATGTCAAGCACCACTGATGTTCGTAATATTATTTTAATATTTTTATAAGTAATTTAACTTTCATATTTAATTGAGGTATCTTGTCGCAATCGTGATAAGTAGCTTGACCTCCATGCAGTGCATACCTTGAGATCTTCTTGACTTGACTTGACCCAACGACGAGTTATTCTTGCTCGATGAAATTTTGAATGGGTAGACTGATTCATTCAGCAATACAACCAGGTAATCTTTTTTTAAAAATTAAAGTTCAAACAATTTACTGTTTTAGGTAGTAAAGAAAATGATAGTTTACTTTATTTGACAAATACAATATAAACCAAAATTTTCCATTTAATAATCCCATAGATTTTTAGTTATGTATTTTTTAGTTATTGACAAAAACACTGGTAGTAAAATTTTGAAAAGTAAGGAGTTGATTATTATATAAAAAGGGATGGGCACGAGTGAAGGCTTTACTCGCCTCTTGTCTATGAAATTCATTGTTACTTTGAACTTTTCTACAATTCAATAGACAACTGAAACATGCATCTTGAGAAAAAGAACTGATCTCTAATTTATTCTGCAATTTTCATTGTTTTTAATTTTCTTATATCACTACATAGTCGTTATAACAAAAAATAGATCTCGTTTTAATTATATTGGTAGCAATACCGGAAATTATCTTCATAAAAATGAAGACTAAATGGCAATCAACAAGCAACGTACTTGCTTGTGCAATTATACCCCCAAAAAAGAAAAAGAAAAAAAAAAGACAAAAGGAAAAAGGAAAAAAAGGAAAAGCAAAGAAAAAAAAAGAAGCAAGTACGTAACAGACAACAACAAATGACTAATTTGCTTATTTTTAAAGATTGTAGACCATCTCGTCCCTTAAATGATAGGTGGCTGAACAGTAATGCAATTTTCGTTAAAAGTCATTTGGAAAAAATAATTTAATCTCAATTATGATTATTCCATAAATTAGTGTCCTTGTTCTTTATGAATAATTAATATTACAATAATAATTTGAATGCTAAATTCTTCGCCTCTCTCTCTCTCTCTCGCACTCACTACATACACTTTCTCTCTCTCCCAACACGCTAAAGATTCCTAATTCCAGCTCTTCAATCGCAAATCGACTCTTGCTTGCTTGATTTTCTAGGGTTTGGTCTTTCAGCATTGGGGTTTTGGAGAAGAACAAATATCAAAGGCCTGAATTTTGGCGAATCTGAAAAGCGAGTGAGCTGGTTTTCTGCTTGTGTGATGTAATTAGCTTTTCTTGAAGTAAGTTTTTGGCTAGTATTTCTTTTTATTTACCGCGATTGCTGACAGTTGTTAATACTTTATGCTGAAATTTT
This sequence comes from Nyctanthes arbor-tristis, assembly GCA_963692815.1. Lineage (NCBI taxonomy): Eukaryota > Viridiplantae > Streptophyta > Magnoliopsida > Lamiales > Oleaceae > Nyctanthes > Nyctanthes arbor-tristis. The sequence continues at coordinate 2,019 of CAVNYN010230773.1, forward strand.
GCCAATTATGTCTAGATCTATTGTGAAAAGCTAAAGTTTTGAGCAGTTGAGATAAAAGATTAGTTGTTTACTTAATTAATTAAAGATCAGTAATGTTTGCAGTAAAAAAAAAAATATCAATAGCAAGAAAGGAAACAAACTCCGGTCGTTGTATTTGGAAGAGGGGAAAGTGTTTTTTTTTTTTAAATATATTAAATTAAAATTTATTATTTTGATTTTGGATGAGTTGAAGTTTCCCAGAGTTTTATGGGTATCATTCATGAGTAATGGATTTAATGGTGAATCTATTCATTCAGATGGAGGGAAGAAGAGATGGACTGGAATAATGCATAATTTTGGAACTTGAATTTTACCACCATTTCCGCACATACAAAAATATAACGATTGATCTTCTTACAGTAGTTGAATTTAATGTTGTCAACTAATATTACATGTCATTATTATCGTTAGATGGAAAACGGAGATGATTTTCATTATAATTGTTTTTATTTTTGAACTCTGGTCTTCCACTGACACAGAAACAAGTCATTATGGATTTTAGTTTATTAACTGCTTTGCAGAAACGGGTGACACTTGTTATATATCAAATTTCCCAGTTTGATTAGTGTTTTTTACGATGGAAAAATCGCTCACCCATGATCTTATAATTCAGAAAAGATGCCTCCATGGTGGGGGAAGTCATCGTCAAAGGAGGCAAAGAAGAAAACAAGCAAAGAGAGTTTTATTGATTCAATAAATAAGAAGTTCAGGAGTCCTGAAACTAAATCTTCCAGTAGATCAGGTGGATCTAGAAGACATTCCAGTGACACAGTTTCAGAAAAAGGGTCTCAGTCACGGGCAGAATCAAGGTTGACATCACCTTCTAAGAACGTTGCAAGATGTCAAAGTTTTGCAGAAAGACCTCAGGCTCAACCACTTCCCCTCCCAGGTCTGCGCCCTGCGAATGTAGGAACTACAGAACCTGGAATGGTTGACGTGGTGAAACCAAAATCGCAAAGGATCTCCAAACCATCCTTGTTCCTACCCCTCCGAAGACCTGCTTGCATCAGACAAAGGCTGGACCCTGCTGACTTAGATGTTGACTTAGTTGATTCAATCTCGAGCGGATGCTCCATCGAAAGCGATGACCCACCTGATTCACGTCAACGTAGTCCTCTGGCATCTGATTATGATAATGGGAGTCGAACTGCTGCAGGCAGCCCATCAAGGTGAGTACTGCTCACAAATTCAACGAATTGTTAAGGGCAGTCTCAGTCATACTTTGATTATGCATGTACAATATTTCATCTGTCCTACTAATGCACATTTCCTTCTACGTGTGCTCTTCCGATCTTCATGAAGTGCTTTTAAGGATCAGTCTGCTGGAGCACCAGTAATCTTTAGTGAGTCGCCAGTTCCAATGAGTATCTCGTCCAATAAAAATGTCTCTTCTTCACCTCCTACAAGAAGACAATTAAGCAGCCAAGTGCCTAATCTACAAGTCCCTCATCATGGTGCCTTCTGTAGTGCTCCAGATAGCTCGATGTCAAGTCCCTCTAGGAGTCCGATGAGAGCTTCACGTTATGAGCAAGTTACAAATTCTGCATTGACTACTGGAAAGCAGTTCCCAGATCTTCTCTTTCTTGGTTCTGGTCCCTGCTCCAGTCCAGGCTCAGGCCAGACCTCTGGGCACAATTCAATGGGAGGAGATATGTCGGGGCAATCGTTTTGGCAACCTAGTAGAGGGAGCCCAGAATGTTCTCCAAACCCCAGTCCAAGAATGACAAGCCCTGGTCCTAGTTCCAGAATTCACAGTGGTGCTGTTACACCACTCCATCCAAGGGCTGGAGGAGGACATTCTGAATCGCAGACTAGTTGGCCAGATGATGCAAAACAACAAAGTCACCGTCTGCCCCTTCCTCCCTTAACAACTTCTAATTCCTCAATGTTCTCTCATTCCAATTCAGCTGCAACATCACCTCCTGTACCACGAAGTCCTGGAAGAGTTGAAGGTCTTACGAGCCCAGGCTCACGTTGGAAAAAAGGAAAATTGCTTGGCAGAGGCACATTTGGACATGTTTATGTTGGTTTTAATAGGTGCGGGAATCAGTTCAGTGCACGACACTTTTCTTAAGCATTGCATCTCTCCATTGCTTGCAGAACTATTATATGTTATAGAAGATTCTTCTTTGCATTTTTAAATCATCTAACATATTTATTATGTGTTTACGAGTTAGGGGTTGATTTTTCCATTTACTCATTTCCTAAAGTTGATTTCTTATTTTTGACCATGTGATGGTATAGTGAAACTGGTGAAATGTGTGCTATGAAGGAGGTCACATTATTCTCAGATGATGCAAAGTCGAAGGAAAGTGCAAGGCAATTAGGACAAGTGAGTTTTTTAAGTCATTTATTTATTGGCTGGAGAAGCTTCTCTTGATTAATCGGTCATAGCTGTTATAATAATTTGTGTTTCTTTCAGGAGATTGCATTATTGAGCCGTTTAAGGCATCCAAATATTGTGCAGTATTATGGATCTGAAACGGTCAGTTGCATACTTGCAGTCTGTGTGACTTTCTCATCTCTCCTATAATGCTATCTTCATATGTAAATGTTCAAATCTTCAAACTTGAGTCTTACTCTATGTTTGGTTATAGAAAGCACTCGTAGTTGACTTGAAATTGAGAAATACTTCATTAACTGATATATATATATATATATATATATATGTAAACTATCATGATGATTATATTGGCGACAGCACTGTGTGTTTAGTTTGTGACTGTTGCTGTCAAATGAATGATTGGAGTTGTCTACCTTATGTTTCCATAGCTTCTGAAATTATTTTACTTTACTAGGTGGATGATAAATTATATATCTATTTGGAGTATGTGTCTGGTGGATCGATCCATAAGCTTTTACAAGAGTATGGAAAATTGGGAGAGTCAGCTATCCGTAGTTATACCCAACAAATTTTGTCAGGGCTTGCATATTTGCATGCCAAAAATACTGTGCATAGGTAAATCCAGTTTCCTTTCAGAGACAAGTTTTCAGCTTCTAACATGCTGTGAACCATACCTCATTTTTAAGCATCTTGTCTTATATTTGTGCTGTTTATATCTTGCAGAGATATTAAAGGGGCAAATATCCTGGTGGATCCAACTGGTCGTGTTAAGTTGGCTGACTTCGGAATGGCAAAGCATGTAAGTGTGTGGCCCTCTCTCTGAACCTCCTTTTATTAAATTAAACAGCTCAGCATCTTATTATTGGTCAAGAAATGTTCTAGTTAAAGGGCTCAACCTCCTGCAAAAGAAATAAGAATTATGTAATAGCAACTGCCAACAGGCTTCCAAATGTACAGTAACTTTTTTCGACTGATAGCATATAATGTGAACTTTATAGAAATTAGAAACACAGAAACTGGTACAACTAAAATAAACAAGTGAAATTTGCTACTAGGAGTTAATCTAGTAGATGTAACTGCTACTTCAAAATTAGCACCAAATGATTGTATAGGACTGACTTCTTCAATTTTTTTTTGTTATTCTCCCATCTTAGCTTAGTGAACTCAACTTATTTTTTTTTCCAAGTCTATGACACATCTTATAATTCTAATCTTTAGGAATATTCATTGGCTATCTTTTTCCTTGTCGATAGATGTCTCATCCTATGATGTTATTAGCATTTAATGTGAATTTTTCTGTTACACAGATCACGGGGCAAACATGTCCATTATCATTCAAGGGCAGTCCTTATTGGATGGCACCTGAGGTTGGACATTTTATTTTCCCCCCATTTTCGCAGATTATAATTGTACTATATGGCTTCCTTTGATGTTTAATGATTATATTTCTTCAATAGGTTATAAGGAATTCAAACGGGTGTAGTCTTGCTGTTGATATATGGAGTCTTGGATGCACTGTCTTGGAAATGGCCCTCTCAAAGCCTCCTTGGAGTCAGTATGAAGGGGTCGGTAATTTGAATTCTGATTTTCTGCAAACTTAATCTTTTCTGTTAGTTCACGAGCACACGTTGATAGAATGAAAGCTCGCAATAGTTCATGGTTGGAATATGATTTCTAGACCTTATCTTTCTGATACTTTGTGCTCTGGCCTGAAGGTTGCAGCCATGTTCAAGATTGGGAATAGCAAAGAACTCCCAACAATTCCAGATCACCTCTCGGACGAAGGCAAGGATTTTGTGAGGCAATGCCTGCAGCGGAATCCATCACAACGTCCTACTGCTGCTCGGCTTCTGGATCACCCTTTTGTGAAGTGTGCTGTGCCTCCAGAAAGCTTCAAACTGGGATCTATGCCACCAGATCCTCCTGTGGTAACAAATGCTGTAAAATCTACGGTACTGCATCTATTTATGTCACTGCTTCGCTGTACTGGGATTATCTATTCTGTTACTTGGATGAATATTGGGCACTCTTTGAGGCCAAAGCTTTATCTGGTTATAACAATATTTCTAAGTATGATGATAAAATAGTAATGAGGCCCCAAAGCAACTTCACATGGTTGGGTGTAAAGTGAAAATTTAAGCTTAACCTTTGATTGCTGGTTTGTATGTTACATGATGTGGTTGTCAGAGGCCTTTTAAGCTGGATGTCTGTTCCTGCTTGTCATTTGCGATGTTTTTCTCGCGCTTCATTTATTTACTACCGCTTGATTTTTTTAAATTATCCACAGGGCATTGGACACACGAGAAGTCTTCAACTCTTGGATACGGAAAGGCTTGCTATCCACTCATCTAGAGTGTCAAACTTCCATTGCAGGTTCTTAACATTTCCGAGACATCTTTTCAAAATAAATAAATAAATTCCGAGACATGATAAAGGATCAACGATAATTGTCTTTTGTTCACTGATTTTGGTCTTCGTATTTCCAGTGATAATTATATTCCAAGGAACATTTCGTGCCCAGTCTCTCCAATTGGGAGTCCTCTTCTACATTCAAGGTCGCCTCACTACCCAAATGGGAGAATGTCTCCGTCACCCATATCTAGCCCCCTCACCACTTCTGGCTCCTCCACTCCTCTAACTGGTGGGACCGGCACCATCTCTTTCCATCTTCTTAACCAATCATTATTATCACAAGATGGTTTCTCTAACTTGCCTAAAGCCCCGGCCAGTCCCCGTATCAGTAACCCACCCTACTGGGATCCTGACATTTTTCGAACGGCACAGTCGGGGTCTAATGCTTTTCGGGAACTAACAACCAGCGATAAAGATGCTCCAGGAAAGCAGTTTGGAACTAGTAACAATGGAGAAATGTATGACAGGCAATTAATCTTGGCTGACGGAGTATCTCAGCAACTCAGAGAACCCGTAAAGCTGAATCCATATTTTGATCTGAATCCTTCCTCTCCATTGGTAAACCATCGTATGGATGGAGTATAACCTCTTTTATTGTCGAAGACGTTATTCAAGAGAGCGTTCGCTAATGAAGTCACAAGTGTAGAAAACATGCGACTTGAAGCTTCTACTGCAGCCGCAAGGTTCGGTTTTTGCTAATAGTTTACTGTACACTACGTCGACTTGAAATGGAAAATTAATTTCCCTGGAAATGCTAAGTTCGGGTGTACAGCTAGCTGATCCCGTACTGAATCTTTGGTCTGGAAAAATGTATATCTATTTTTATTGCATAGAAGAGAAGAAAAAGCGAGGCTGGACAATAAGCAGGTGTGGAACTATTTTTCTTCCAGTCTGCAACTGCTGTACAGAGAAATTGGGCTGAGGTTTACATCTTTCCTAATGAAATTTTTTTTTTCCATGCACTCTTATTTCCACTTTTCTGTAATACTAGCTGGAACGAATTTCAAGTATGATAGTATCGAGTTACGCTACATCAACCCCACTCCACATCAAGCTTTTTAAAACTTTACCTTAAAACTTCCCCATTTTTTATTTTTGAATCTTTATCTAGCCTTGTACTCATATTTTTTGAAGTTTTATGTAGTGGTATAGAAGTGGGATAAAAATATAGCATAACTCGTATCGTGATATATGGTTTCTACTTCAAACTCAACAAATATCGAAATTTTGAATTAGAAATATAATGGTTTCTACTTAAAACTAAACAAATGTCCAAAATTTGAGTTGGAAATATTGCTGATCAACCAGTTCGTTTTGGTGAAGTTTAGAGATCTATAAAGTTTTTTTGGTTAGAAAAAGACTGGACTATAAGAACATGAAAAATTCTAAGGGACATGAAAATGGGACATTATTAGGTGCTATTCTTATGTAGCACGCTTGTATTGGATGATGAAAAAGTAGTCATGTAATCATCACTCAATGAATGTGTGCTACATGAGAATGTCACCTAATAATGTCCCATTTTCATATTCCCTAGAATTGCTCTAAGAATATTGTTGTAAAAGAAGCTCTCGGAGATCCATCAGGAAAATTGTGAAAGTCCAAAACTGAGACAATAAGAAATACTGTTGTGCAACCTTAATATTAGTTAAGTTGCAAGCATAAGCAAAGTTTTGTTAGACCCACAAATACTCAAATAGAATAGAAAATTACTAGAACTACAAAAACATTAGTCCTTAATCTTTCTTGCTGGTGTTGTAGTAAACTTTGAAACCCTTGGGGATAAAAACTGGCAGCAAAAATCCAAACAAATTGAAACTCCAGTAAACCATGTTGGCCACCGCAAGAACCGTCCCAATTGGCAACTTCCGTGGATCGCTTCCGAATCCCTCCGCCGACTCTGCCTTGGAGATTTCAGCCCTAAGCCACTCCATGATGGTGAAAATCCTCCTAGAATTGTAGAAAACCGGCACGAAGACCCGAATCGGCACCGAAAACCCACCGGCAGATGCTAGTCCCTCCATGAAAACTTGACTTCCTAATAAAAAAACATGCGGGGCTGCACCTTGGATACCCACCTTGTCACCTTCATAAATGCCGTGAAATATGTATATGATCGGGAAAAATAATCCGATCAGAGCTCCGACGAACACGTAGAGAGTCATGAGCTTGCTCTTTTGAATGAAAGACGGAGGCTCTTCGTCGGGAGAAGGTGGGGGTGGAAATGCAAATTCTAGATGAAGTACATGTAACATAAGGAAAATATGACGAAAGCAAAGTCTTCGACGCTAACCAATCCAGCAGCGGAGATGAGGACAATAACGGCTAGGGCATTAAGCTGCCGGAAAGTGAAGAAACCGCCGCGAGTTGGGAGTTTAAGGGCAGATTTGATGGGGTTTTGTTGATGACAGGCGCCGGCGCCAGTGCTGGTGCATGAACTTCTTCGTCGGCTGGAGTGGCTGTACCTATGTCTCTGGGCGGACCAACCCCACCTGACATTTCTTCTTCTTCTTCTTGTTTCTTTTTCTCCTGAGTTTTAAATTTATTATTAGTTGATGATTGACTTCTAAGTGTGAGTGATTTTGTTTAAGAATGAAGAGGGAGTTGAGACAAAGGAACAAGAGAAAGTTTGCATGAGGAACACGTGGCAATATTAGAGGACACGATGGTCTACACGACGCTCTTCCGATCTTGCAAAATAGCTACGTGTCTTGCTGTTGCAATAGGAAAGAAGAGCTCGTTTAATTATGCATATAAATCATCATATCATATAGTTCACTGGTACACAAAATAATGGGTGATTCTTTTAGTTCCGAGTTAACGTCACGTGCTATAGTATTAATATAATATGGCTACATAGTGTATACATCAGGACGCGTTACATTAGAAATCACATTTAACTTACTCAGATACGTCACATGATCATATAGCACGGTATAATGCCATACATATATATGGTGCTGGTATGTCATTTTTAGTGATTCCATCCTATTTGAACAAAAAGCTAGGCACAAAAAAAATTTAAACAAATTCACCGGTGTAGAAGCTTATTTTAAACGTATCATATTACCTTTTATATCAATGGTAACTAAAACAAAAACAATATCTTGTCTTTTATTCAAATAAAATTATTATTAATCTCAATGCTAAGGCATATTAGTACTGGACTAATGCCATCCACTATTTCTTGAAAATTTGAGAGCGAAAATCCTCTTCATTTTTTAATAAGATAAGAAAGTGCTTTGATACTAAAATGACGCATTTTTTATTTTTTCACAGATTTTAACCTCATACAATGTGGTTCGAATTATAATACATCCGATAAATACTTACATTTCATATGAAGGTCCTGAGTTCGACCGACACATGCCCCTCCCCCAATTTGCCAGCCCCTCCCCTATGTTCCTTTTGTATCTAAAAAGAGGAGAAAAAAAAAAAAAAGGAAAATTTATACACATGTATATCTACTGAAAATATTCGAAAATTTTATTCGTAAAAAATCTTTTACAAATGTTTAACGGGAAAGAATTATTTGACAATATCATTACTGTTGTATTATTATGTAATTATTAGAAGAAACTGAAAAGTAGTTTAAGGATAAAATAGTAAAATTATCCTACATTGTAAAACATTTCCCACCCACCCCCAAAAAAAAAAAAAAAGGGACTCAGAAAACACTTTTTGTGCCTTGCAACAAATAATTAGTGTGCCACATACACATGTACGATGGTCTTATATGTGAGTTCTTAGAATTAATGGCGTGGAACATGCTACCTCTCAGCGCCACATTTGCCTTGATTTCAAGTCAAATAATTTCCAAGGGTCAACATATCTATCTTAGTGAAAAATGAACTAATATTTTCACAAAATGAGCTCTCACAAAATCTGAGCTGACCAATACTTGCATCACTTGTCAAGGTTCCAATAAGTTAAAAAATCGATTCCTTGGAAGTGTCAAGTGCTTTGCACTGTACATCTCTACAGTATCCAACCAACCTCATAAATTGTCTGCCAAAGGAAACCATATAAATATTTTACACACACACAGCATCCAAAAAAAAAAAAAAAGCGAAGAAAATTTTGCAAAATTCTGCAGTATTTTTCAAAGATGGATGGAAGAATATATCATCGACTCCAACTTACAGAAGACCACAGGTAAAATTGGAGCATCTGATGAAAATGTATTGTAAGAGTAAATAGGTTTTAACTAAATGGGTATACTAGACTGCTCTCCTCTAATACTAGACAACAGCATTTTCTTGGGTATGCATTTTATATTAATTTTACTATTTTCACTTTTCTACCTTTGTTCTACTCCTTAACCTGAGAATTTCTGGTTGACGCTGCTTCTACACCTACAACCTGGTTCTTGTCATTGCCATGTGCATTTCCTAAGACCTCATGTTGTGCTGCCACTGAACAGTTATCTTCATCTAGGAGGGTAATGGAGGTTCAAGCTCTGAGGACAGAACCAGTTTCACATGATTCCCCGAGATAGCTTCCTTCCATCCTGCATATTCCAGACTCAAGATTTAGTAATTTAAATTACTATTAATAATGCATAAGACAAAGCTAAGCCATGAAGTGCATGCAACCAGTGCCCACCATAAAGGACGGGATTAACCCCTTCCTATATTTATTTATTTTTTCTTCTTTTTCCCCCCATTAGAGCAGATTTCGTTAATCTTGAATGAGAATTAAAATCATAATTTGTTATTTCCAAATGTGTTAATATTTTTGGAAACAAACACGTTACCTTACAGTCCAAGTAACTCATTACAACTTCAACCGATGATATATTCATTTTAACATTTTAACATCATGAGTAATCATTTTAAGCTTTCCAAAACATGCTACCATGCAAACGCAATGTCAGTGCAAATCCACCTAACCAAACAAAATCAAAAGAGGCAAGAAGACAACGTACTCTGCGCAAGAAATTCTTTTGCAGCCATAGTGGAGTATAAGGAACCTCCTTGTTTATCATTTTCATCTGAAAATATAATGCTCTGCTTTCCACCATCACGATGCACAGTATCAACACAGCAGGATTGCAAGCATCTTTCATCATTCACTGTTTGATTCTGAGCCTTATCTGATACGTTCCCTTCGGAGCTCCTGTCAATTGGCCCAGTTTCATTCGGATTCACATGAACCCAAGGGTTAACAAGCTTCTCTGAGTACTTTATGGGCAAACAAGCATTTTGCAATTTATCTATCATCTAGCGTGACAGAAATAGAACCAATCATCACCTCGCAGCTATTTTCTTGCACTTGGATTCCAAGCTCTCTCTGCAACCTAGGTTTCAAGCTCTCGTCATTATTTCCCACATTAAATTTCCTGGTCCAAACTTTACTGCCATTAAGATTCCTAAGATCTTTTAAAGAAGTAAGCTTCCATGTGGCTTCAGCTTTCGACGCTTGAAAATCCTGACCAACGATACGAGCACCTTTTTGCGACTTAACCACCTGCCATTTACTGGTTGCCAAATGCTCATGGACAGTAGAGTTTGTCATTTGGGATTCAACTATCTGGAGATTCTCTGCATTGGTAGGTTCGTTGCTGAAATCAGACTCACTTCAACACCATCTATGTTTTCAATGGGGAACTGAATGGATTCCAGGCAAGAGGCAACATTTACTGGCATGTTTGGAGAGTTCAAATTTGAATTGGACGGTGATGAAGGATCAGGCACTTCTACTAAAAGAGGCTGATCTAGTGTATTATTAGAGAGGTCCATATATAAATTACATCCAACCGATTGAACCTTGATTTTCTGTTCCTTCTGACGAAGCTTTTTCTAGATCGGAAGAGCCACGTCTGAACTCCAGTCACCTGAGATCAACTAGCCTATTTTCAGAATGGTACAAAAATTAGAGAAACGCTCAACTCCTAATAGAACAGAATTTACCAAGAGCTCTGTTGATTCCATCTGCTAAAAAATCTTCTACGAGATTTAAGTTCAGCCCATATTACAGAAAGATTTGTTTGGGATTCAGAAGTGAGAGGAATAATTTTATCTACCATGAGTGGTCAAATTGGCGTATTGTGCTTGAACATGATGTTACCCGTTCGTCATAAGATAACATTAACAATACAAGACAAGGTATTTGTAACGTTTACCAATGTATACCTTCTTCAGAAAGGCTTCAATTTACAATAAATAGGCTGGAATTTAAAAGTTCAATAAAACTAAGCAATGCTCCATTTCATATAACAGATTGATGGAAATAGTTCAAACTAAACAATGCTGCAAATTTCATAAAACAGACTGAAGACTTCTCCAGAATGCATGACAGTAACTACCAAGAGAAACTCTATTACAGCTCTCTTACCATGCATGGCTGCGTTGGCTGTGTCATGGACATGGTACAGAATATGCGGCCACCTTGAAGAATGATCTCTATTCAATTTACTAGGTTACAATGTGTCTCGTATCATCACTTTTCAAGCATCACATAATACACAGACAGATCCTGTAATGAAATACATGAATCATCAAATGAAATCTACCTTTTTTGTGAAGCTTCTTCCTCCTCCACAAGCAACTTCTGACATCTTAAAGCCTTGGCATCCTTCTCAGCAAGCCATGCTTTCACCTGACAAAGATATCAAAAACTACTCGTATCTTCTATAAACCACTAGAGGGACAAAAGGCAAGCCAACAGGATAAAAGGGAAAGCTAAATCTCAAAAGGCAGACATTAAACAAACCCCCCCCCCCCCCTTTTTTCTTCCAGCAACCAGAGATAAAGTGAAATGAAATAACAATTAAAAAGTGGGGAAAAACAGAAAGAGGAACAGAAGGAAAGGTATAAAAGAACAAAATGCAAGGATTTGTTTGTTAAAACAAAAGAGAGGCAAATTAAGAAAAATGCACAAGTTTATGCAAGTGCATTCACCAAATTTCATATCATATTTGTCCAACTTTTCAAATAATATGGGCTGCGTGGTGCATGACATACAAACAGAGGCCTCTCAAAGCAAGCTGACGTATTAACAGGCGAAGGAGAAAGAGGAAATACCAGTTGTTGTTCGAAAAGGAAGGCAGTGCAAGCAATTAAGTTCGTCAACTTAACGCTATGTTTAGCCGTTTCCTCATCAAACACATATTTTTGCAGAGACTCAGCAGTACCAGCACATAAGAACGTATTTTCACTAGCGTCATCTAGGATACTAAACATCTCCAGTGAGGATACTGGAAGCCTGGAAGATTTGGCTTGAGATAAAATCCTGTAAATAGAAAACGAGAATATCTTGTTCACAGAGATGACAGCGATGAAGAAAAGATTAATTTTTCAAATACAGCGATATTAAGTGTGCACGATCAACAAAACCTCCCTTACCAATAAGGCGGAGCCAGCTCTAACATAAACCTGTGGAAGAGACCACACACCAGTCTGACGTAGAGAGGATGCTAGAGCCCTAATGACTGACGAACTAGGAACTTCCTGAAATGGATAATTTATACATTTCAAAGTAAAATTTAGAATTAGCAGAAAACTCATTCTTTTATGGCAAGCATAAAGACATGGAGAAGTGCAATTATAAGGCACTGTCCGATATCCCACAACAGAATTTCCAGTGTTCTCTAAATTCAACTATACATCAATTTCATGTCATCCAGGAATCTTGATACTTGACCAGAAAACAGATGTCTATCCACACATATTGCCATCTGGAAAATATTCTCGCTGTCACATTCTACATATATTTGACTTCTATTGTGAACATACTCTAACGAAAAAATAATTTCAGCATGCAAGTGAAAATACAGACAAGTTGAAGAATTTTCTGTAATATAGAAAATTATGAGGGCATCCATGAAATCCGGAACCAAAGTTAGCGAGAATCAACTCAATTACATGACAAATACTAGCTGAAAAAACTTCATTGTAAATGAAGTTATCCAAAAATCAACTATGCTATATAATTACCGAATGTACAAATGGACTTTTTCTGTACTTTGGTGCAAATAACATATGCTCAACTAATAGAGAAGGATTTACCTTTACGGTTACATCCTTGAGAGAGAGAACTTCCCTAGCCTCCTCCACTGAGAGCTTCGCCAGACACAGAACTAAACATTCAGCACATTGAGTTGAAAAGAAAAAGAAGAAAAAATGAGGATGCTGTGAGAAGAAACTACCTTGTCCCAGAATGCAGCTAATAGATCCCTATTCTTGTGAAATTCCTGCATAGTGCGTAAATATGGCATCAGAGATTGCATAGAATATACAGTACGAAGGGAAAATGTTCTTCTTGTCTTGAAGATGAGAGAAAGGAGAGAAGAATTTATGGATGCAAAAGCATGTATGAATCTGATTACACAATACAGTCATCTGAAACTCAGACAACCTTATTGACATTTAAAGATCGGCGGTGCACAAGGATGTGTCTCCTGTAGTTAACTGGTGAGCAAAATTCCCGGGAACACTTCTCACATTTCTGCATTGTAACTTTCAGTGGAGTCAGCAACGGCCAACCAGGGAGGTCTGCATGGAAAAGAGACTATAACAATCAATAGACATGATTGAGAAAAAACACAAATGTGCTTCCAAACTACAAATTATATCACAAATTTCCTATTAAACAACAACTGTTGCAGCATGCAGACCAAATTTTCTTTGAGATATCAATGTCCAGGAGCATACTTTCTTACTCCCACAATTGCCCATGACATTCAAATAACAAGTCTTGCCCCTGTGGACAAGTATATGCACAAAAAAACTAGTTAGTAGCCTTGTACCTGGCTGATCCAAGGCGTTAAGTAATTGGATCCACTGGACTGGGCTGTCACCTGCCCTTGAGAAAGAGAGGAGAGGCTCCCTCTGAATGGATTGCCTGATGAAAGTATCAAGGGAATCGTTCCCATCTGCCTTTTGCATTGCATTAAGAGCACCACCCGTGCTAAGCTTTGCAACTGACATCTATCCTTCAACTAAAACTTGCTCATACAAGTAATCTGAATGAAGAGTTCGATTACAAGTCAAAAAGGTGAATTAGCCAGCAGATAAAAACACAACAGACTTATTTAATCCGAAAAGGAAACAAATTACTTTCGTTCTTAACATTTGAAATTTTCATTTAACTGAGAAGTAAAATCTTAACATTCAACTTTCTTCAGTCAAAGAACCATACAGCCATGCTGAATGAAATAACAGGAGATAATCATGATAAAAAGGCAATAAACAATGATAGTTTCCAAAATCGCAATGAGAACCCACCTTAGTCAAGTAATGCCTCAAGGCAGCAATCGTGAGGCAAAATATTTTAGGCTTACGCCTCAGTTAAGCGAGTGATACGCCTCATGACACCACCTCAACATTTCTGAGGTGCACGGTCCACACTTATTCAAACTTATCTACTTTAGTTTAGGCATGAGTTTAGAAAACACAAAGATTTTAATTGTTTATGCTAGAAGTAGGTGATTGACGATTAAAACATTGTGGAAAAAATATCATCTGCATTAGAGACATACTTCAAGATAAGCCTGTTCCTCTAGCTAAAACAATAGTATTGCTTTCTTTTGTATTGTCCCCCCCTATATTAACTTTTTTGGCTTATGGTGAGGCTTACACCTTGAACCCGTCTCAAGGCTTATGCCTTGCGATGGAGGAGATAAAGCCTCAATTGCTGTTTACGTTTTTTAAAACCTTGTAAACAACTATAGTTAATTTTATAGGGTGTCCAAAACTATATACTTTCCAATATTTTCGGAAAATTAGTATTCATACTTAACCGTTATTTTCAACGGTTAAACAAATTCAGCCTTTATCTGAAATGCCTGCAATGGATAATGTTGTAAGAGATTTGCCACATTGCCCTGATTATACAAGACTGACAAATCCGGCGGTCCTTAGGGCAGCTCCGACTTACAAAATTTAGAGGCTTTTCATAGATGCCAAACAATGAACTTACTCAAGTACTAACATATCTTTGCTTATCTAGTCCCCATCAATGCAAAATTTATAGACGGCGTCCGCCTTCTTTTGTCCTAATCAGAAGACAATGGAGGAATACCCAGTAGTTGCTTGGTGTTGAACAAATTGTAATTACATTATAGGCACAAGAAACTAGAGCTCTCTCGTGTTTGCAGCAGTAGCACCAGCATTTGTCACAATGTATGATAAACTTTAATACCAACTTAAATATTTATACCAGAGAAGTTAATAAATATAAGCCCATAATGACTCAGCTGGGGAAAGAACAACGTAAGGGCAACTGTAATCCTCACAAATTCTCAATCACAGAAACATCAAATTTCATATTGTTGTTGGAGTCAACTTATCAAAAGGTCAAAAGCTTAGAGATAGTGCTATAATAAGCCATGCGTGCCAGTATTATCTTTTTCATATTAGAAATACAAACAACTCTCCATCATTTATGCATAATTTGGATTACAACTCAAAAGAAAAATAAAACAGCAGTAAGAAAATCATATGGGAAGGGCACTGCATACAATTTAGCATCTCATAATCCGATAGAATGGTCTCTGCTATATACTAGAAGGCAATTTTCCAATCTATGTCAAACATAACAATCAGTCACACATAAAACCTGACACACACTAGATCGAATGAGCGCATGCAATAACATAAATTCAATCAAACAAACAGAACGCAACCGCATCAACCAATAAACCATATAATATACTTTGCTAAACAACGACAAAACACCAGCCACCAGGCAATTAATCCTAACAGAATATCATATGAATCAATAAAAACAGTCAATTGATTGATTGAAATTAAAATCGAGTTTGGTTAGTACCAGAGAAAAGCAAAATCCACGATTACAACCAAATAAAATTATCTACATCAAAAATTTTCATAAAGAGAAAAAAAAAAAAGAACTCGTGCTAGGGCTTGAGCTAACATGATCCGTGATCGGCACGAGAAGTTTACATACCAGTGTCGAACGGCTGATTCGATAGGTCGCCGGCAATCGGAGAAACCTAAGGCCGCCAAGAAGATGTCTGCTAATGTCTATAAACCGAATGCACCAGATTCTATGAATTTGCTTCAGTTATTATAGATGTATATGTAGAGAATTTTATGTATAGAAAGGGGGAATTGAAGAAGGTAGGACAGTGACAAAAAGGAAACATATATAGTCGCAACGGAAATTAACAATACAGCATTTGCGGTTTTTTAATAATAATAATAATAATAATAATAATAATTGGTGAATCCAATTCCACTAAGGATTAACAATGTTGAAGGGATGAATTGATTTTGAGAGGGGCAGCAGTAGAAATGATCTCACACCGTGAGATCATATTAATATTAGACGATTATGTGATATAATATCACCTACTGAATTAAGCACATAATTACCATTACAAATCATAGCTAATATTATTCTACACCATTTGTATGGTACTGTAACGGTGCTAATCGTATAGTGTTAGATTATTTCTAAAAAGTGGGGAGCAATTGGAGAAGAAGATGAAAAGCAGAAAAGTGACTTTCATGACAAACATATATTTATGCTTTTTAGATGCGTAGGGGAGAAAAAATTTCTTGTAGTCAAGTTGTTGTTAATATCATCGTTGATTGTAAAATAGGTTCTCCTCTACATTGGTGCCTCTCCTATGTCCCTCTCCTCCATGTTCTCCAATTCTCCAAGAATTCCCCTCCTCCTTCCTCTAATCATTCTTCCACTTACAATTTTTATTATTGTCAGGTTCATTGCTCAAGTGGTATAATAGTTTTTTCTAAAAGGAAATAATCAATTTTTATTAGCAATCAAAGCTTGAGTTACATCGTGAGTAACTGTAGAGGCAAGCCAATCTGGGACCACAAGAAAATTACAAGAGAGATCGGAAAATGAAATCAACTTTTGATCTAATATATGCACAGCCATATTTGCTTGCCGTCGAATATGTCTCACTTCAAGCATATTTCCGTGAAGCAATAGGGTTTTACACTCGTGAATGATCACGCCAAACTCAGTATTATCATCTTCTTTTCCTCCTAGAGCATCAACAACTCAAGCAATGTATAACACTTCTCAATCCCATAGCCTCTGCCTCATTTATCGGGAAACTTCCTTTGATTAGTTCCATACGACACTTAATAAAAGCCCCTGTACTATCTTGAAGAATCATACCCGGCCCTGATCTAGAAGCCGAGCCACTTGACCTTATTTTATGACGTGACATGACGACATAAATAATCATTGACGAGAATTAAATAAAAATAAAAGAAAAGATAAAGAAAGGATATAAGAAAATTTTGGAATAAGCCTTAGGTCTCGACAGTCCAAGAAGTTCGTGCTTGAGACTTGCCTAATTTCGAGAAAAATAATACAGTTTGAGAAGAAATTTTCGAGATTGATTTCCAAATACCTTGGACGAGAATCTGAAAATGATTATCAAACCAAATTTAGACTTTTATATGGATACTATAAGAAGAACTTTATTGTTTGTAAAATAATTATTCCATTGCTTTCAAATCATTGTGTAAAAAGGTCCCAATGAGATATATATATTTTGTTTGCGGTTTGGTGGATTTCAAGATGGATTCCAAATCTGTTAATTACATGAAAAACCAGGTTCTGTGAACCCAATGATTACCTAACTATAGGTAATCATATGCCCAAAAGTTTAGCCTCCCTTATTGCCCAATTCAAGATTGTCACTTCATCAACTTCATATGTCTTGAAGACATATGGGCATAAAGCCCTAAAACCATCCTCTTTTAGCATAAAGAATGAGCAAAAACCGTGGGCAAATACCACCATTCTCCTTTGATAAATATCTGAACCAACTTGAAAGAAACCCTACAAAAAGTTAGTGAAAAAGACATGTGAAAAGAGAGCAAAAAGTAGAGTCTTGGAAGATACTCTCTAAAAGAGGCAAGGCCTTGGACTCTTTTATTGATAATAATAGTATTCTCCTTTAATACAGTAAAATCATAGGTGAAAATGACTTATCATACTTTGAAAATTCGAAAGAAATCACTGAAATTCGTCAAAATAATCTACTGCAGAATCTAGCTTTGAGACCTGTAATTCTGGTCTCAACACCTGGACGGACAGAATACAAGTTCATTTATTATTTGAATGTTTGTGAATGTAGGTGAATCTTTGATCGTGTGAGCACAATAACATTGAGTAGTATCTAACTTTTTCAAGAATTTTTCATGAAAAATATATATTTTCTATGAATTTGCTTTCCTTGAATAAATAAAGATTTTTGTTACACATATGGAATTACCTCACTATGTTTATGATAAAAGCTAGCTATGTTTTAGGACCAATTTACATATACTCTATGACACCAGGAAGTATTATGTATGGTGTCACTATGATGATGATGAATGATTATGATTTAAGTAATTCCAATCGGATGATCCCCTGTGATAATGTTATGAATGATATGTTTTATGATGAGCTCATAAGGTAATTTTCATCTTATGTAACGGGGCCTAAAAGTTTATGAAATGTTTATTCAAAGTCTTGTTTTAAAAACTTGCTACTTACTGAATACTTGTGTATTCATCATTTTCCCTATCTCTATGATAGATGTTGGGAAGGAAGATATTCGAAATTAAGCAAAGCTTTTGGGTCATCTCATGGGAGAATGGTCATTTTATATGCATTCACGAGACGGATTGGTAGGAAATGTATGAAGACTACCCAGGCTCCCATCATTATATTACTAATTTTGTCAAGATCGAACACTTCGATGAGGACCTAGGCCTCTTGTACACCGAGGAGTATAACACTAATAAATGGAACTTCCAAATAAATTTGTTATGATTATGTAGGAAAGTTGTTATGCTAACTAATGGATGCTAGTAACATACGTATAGATGGTAGTATGTCTATGGTCGGATCGTTATTTTATTATGATGAAATAGCATATTAGGTAAAAATGGAAAGTGGAAGAAGGGGATTTTCGATTGTCTTTTGTGACCCTCTTCCATATTACTTCCATGTAACAAGTATGATTGCTATCTATTTAATATGAAGTTATATGAGGTTTGTGACTTGTTGAGATGGTAATTGGATGGAATAATCAGAAAAAGGAAATATAAACCAAGAATAAAACAGAGTTAAATAAATGTCCAATAATACTCTACATCTTGGGTATTCTATTTTCAGATAGGGGTCTTGAGCACAGCAGAAAGAAACGTCAAGACCACATCCCAAGTTGAAATATTTCATGAACTTGGTCTTGACCCTCCAATTAATCAGATCTTGACACTTCCTAATTTAATCTTACCTTGTATTGACATATGATTTAATCGATTTAACCCCATTAGTAGAAGAAGGAAATAAATAAAAGTCATTTAAGTCATCCAATAAAGATCGAGCTTTATAATAAAAAAATGTTAATCAAAATTATCACTTAAGAAAGATCAAGGAACAAGATTAACTACTTCAATTTTAGAACGATTCTCCTGACGTTTCAAGACCCTGTTGGAATGAGGGTTGAGACATAAGTTGTTTATAAAAATAAAAATAAAAAAATCAGCCTTAAATTTACAAGTAAAAATTGAAATAAACCATGAAAGAAAAGTCGTGACAGCATCCACATTGCATTTAAGTGGTATAATTGTTGTTGTTGTTCTTGTAGCTTTGTTTACTGTGAGGCAAATAACGCTACCCACACTATTGTCACTACTTCATTAGCGTTAGGCTTTCATTGTAATTTTGTTGGCCGTACTTCTTTGTTTTTGAGTTCAGCAGTATGCCGCGATTCATAATATTATTAACTTCCCATAAATATATATATATATATATATTTAGTAAACCAAATATATAAATATTGGAAGAGATGATATGGCATTCAATTTTCATGCGTTTTAATTTGTTAATTTTGTTCACTTCTTGTCTTTTTCTTTTTCTTTTTTATACTTGCTATTATTATTATTGATAATTATAATATTTACTTTTTAATATGAATATATAATTATAAACCAAGGGGCGTGTCCTAATAGTTAAAACACTGTATACTTAATCTGAGTCACTGCCCCACTACACGATTCCAATCTTGTATTAAATCTTTTTTTAAAAAATGGGGGGTTATCAGTCAAACCTTTCAAATACATAAATATTGGATGAGATGATCTGGCATCCAATTTTCCTTTTTTTTCTTTTCTTTCTTTTTTTCCTTTTTTTTAAGGAAAAAGATTCAATTCTCATTATCAATCGAAGAGTTGGTAACATTATTAGTTATAGTAGCTATAAGCTGAGCTGGTGAGCTAAAGTGTGTGCAACTATATTTGCTTGCCTCTTGATAAAATTAACTTCAAAGTGATGCTGTTGTAAGAGATACTTGCAATCATGAACTATCACCCAAAATTCCGAGTAGTCTTCTTCGTTCCCATAATGTGCATCGACTACACCATTTGTATCCAACTCAACGATAACCGCCTTGAATACTAAACCAACTAGCCAATTGATAGCACTCCTCAAACCCATGGCTTTGGCCTTTTTTGATGGAAATATAACCACAATAGCTTTTGTTTTGCACTCAATCATCGTTCCTAATTCATTACGCAAAACAATACCATCCCCAATTTTGCCTTCTTCCCGGCTTATAGCAATGTCAACATTGCATTTGTGATAGCCAAGAGGAGGTTTCTTCCAAATAACTCAGTTGGTCCATTCGTTGCACTAGTTCCACAAACACTAATAATCCACTGAAAACAGTTTGTTTCAGATTTTGAGCTTGTCTCTTCCATAGCTTGGCATTCCTTTTCCTGCATGTTGTACACTGCCCAAGTGAAACCACCAGGTTTGCCTCCTTCAAACACTGATTCGCAAAAGGGCAAGTTAGCAGTACATGTGTGTTATTTTCTTCCTCTTTGTCACACATAACACACAATGTAGAAGTAGTCACCCCCTTCTAACATAAATTTTTTCTAGTAGGTAGGCAGTCACGTCAAGCTCTCCATGCTAACATTTGCATTTTTGGTGGAATTTTCAGCTTCTAAAGTGATGTCCAATTCCCTTCCTCTCGATACTGCTCTATTGTCCTTGCAATATTCATCGCCACGTGGTAACCCGATTTCACTAAATAAGCACCACTCTTGCTAAAATGCCAAATGCATCTATCTGAAGTTGATTGTGAGCTAAGGGGAATTTTTTTGATTTCTTCTATATCTCTAGCAGTGAACAATCCATGAATTAAATCCAAATCCCACTATCCATTTTGCATAAGATCACTCACTATCATATTTTCCAAACCTTCATATTCCATCATTTCAACTCAAAAAGTCGGCTCTTTTCTTAGCCAAGGATCTTTCCAGACTTGAATTCTTGAACCATCCCCAACTCAACATCTACAACCCCTCTCTGGTACAACACGAGAATCCCAAATACTCTTCCATATGAAGCTTGGCATGTAGCTTAGCTGTGAAGTTAAAAAATCCCCACTAAGGAAACATTTAGCTTTGAGAATGCGGCTGACTACAGTATTAGGCTTGGATATGATGTTCCAGCCTTGCTAAATTGAAGACACGAAAATTGCGAAAACCCATACCACCATTCTCCTTTCTAGCATATAAACGATCCCAACAACACTAGTTAATATCTCTATTACCATTTGCTTTCCAGCCCCACCAATACGAGTTCATCATCCTTTTAAGTTCTTTGCAAAGGGACACTAAAAGAAGAAAAGTCGACATACAATATATAAAGATGGCTTGGGCAACTGTCTTGACCAATATTGTCTTACCGGCTTAGAAAGCATCTTCCAATCCATCCTTGCAATTTCTTCCACGTTTGATCTCTCAAAAACCAAAAAACTTCTTTTTTTTTCTTGCCAATAAGTGATGGAGCCCCATGATACCTAGTACTATTCAACAATGTGACCACTCTAGTGAAATCAGAGATACTGGTTCTAACATTTTGTGAAACATTAGAAGTACAATAACTTCCGGACTTTTCAAAGTTGACAGACTGGCCTGAAGCTTCTTTATATTGTCGCAACATATTTTCAAAATACGAAATTCTTCCATAGTTGCTCTAAAAAAGAGAAAACTATCATCTGCCAAAAAAAAAAAGTGGGTATCACTAGGTACCCTACTAGCAACTTTGTATCTGTGAATTGATCCACTCATTCCTGCTTGATGTATAAGATATGACAAACCTTCTACACATATAATGAAAAGATAAGGTGGTATATTATCACCTTGCCTCAACCCCTAGCAGGATATATCAGTCCAACTTCTTTCCCATTAACCCCAACTAAATATCGAACTGTAGTAACACACGACATTATAAGATCAACCTGTTCCTTTTGCAAAGCCCATTTTTTCCATAATTCTCTTCAAATAATTCCAACTGACACGGTCATCAGCCTTGCCGATGTCTATCTCTAATATAGCATTACACTTTTTTTGTATTCTCTTTTGTGTCATATGATGGATTATCTCGAATGCAACCAAAATATTATCCGTAATACTCCTTCTCAGCACAAAAGGTGACTGAGTCTCTGATATGATTCCTGGTGGAACTTTTTTCATTCTGTTAGCTAACACCTTTGTAGTGATTTTATAAAGGACGTTGCACAAGGATATATGCCTCAACTCTTTCATAGACATTTTCGAATTAATGCAATCATAGTATCATTTAATGAAACCCGGAATTCTCTTCGATTGATCCAGCAAGTCTGGACAATTTCATTATCCATCATTGGCGAAGCTTTATGGAAAAAGCCATATTCAAGCCATTTGGTCTAGGAGTTTTATCTAAATGCATTTGGCTAATGGCATGTGCAACATCCCGCAAAATCTTATAAACAAATTATGCAATATAATCATCATTTTGATAATGATGAAAAAGGTACTTGAATTTGCATCAACTGAAAGGTTATAAGATTATGACAAAGTAATCAAATTGAATTGCGTCACTTGTAAAAATACAAGATTGTCACTTAAATAAGCGCCAAGAATTAGAATGTGACAAGGTGAACATCTTGAAAGGTTAGATTGTATTAATTGAAAGGTTGAAAGGTTTGTGGCTCGAATGAATGCCAAGAATTTGAATGCGGTTATTGACAATGTACTTGTTATTTTGACGATGATCGAATAACCACTTGAAATGCCACAAAATTCAAAGAATTGTTACTCAAGTGAGCCTAGAAGCAAGAATGTGATTATTGGTTAGTAAGACTTAGAGTTCAACCACCTAATTGCAAAGCCACGATAAGTGGAAGGACTTTAAATAATATGCATCGAAGTATTATGACTTAGTTATAAGACTACTCAAAGTAGAAGGACTGCTTGAGCAATTTATCACCTTACCTTCTGAAGTGTACGGTGCCACATGGTGCCACGTGTCGTGTCTTGGTTGGCTAAACTCAAAGGTTTATTAAAACCAACTAAATTTGGATATTTATAAAAACTATAAATAGGGGATTAGCAGAGATTTCTCCAATCAATCTAACATCTCTTCTCTCCCTCTCGACGTCCAAAGGAGCTTTAGGCTATTGGAAAATCAAACCATAGCAAATAATACATCTCATGGCCCTTCCTTTTTATAGTTTGCTTTTTATCAATGAAGCTCAAGCCCTTTTCATTTTAGAGAAAATTCGTCCAAAAATAGTAAAGGTAGGAAACAACCCTTAAAACTTATCAAACATTTGATTTAGCATTTGGAAATGACCATGGGTCATATATATAAGAAATACAACTTGAAATACCACTTTGATTAAGGAAAATAAAAGTTTTGAGGGCATTTGTCAATAACTTAAAAAATCTTTTGGAAAAATAAAGTTAAAGAGGTGAGTAACTAATGCTTTGATTCCTTTTTTGCATTCTTAAAGTTTGATAAGAACAACATAGTTTTGATTGAAGTTTCCATGAGATGAATATGGATTTTGATGCATTGAAAAGAAAGATTGATTTATTGCATTTAAATTACTAGTTACTCTACCCGTTTTGTCTTTGCTCTGCTCTGCTTTGCTTTGTTTTGTTGTCATACTAAGAGTCATCTAATGATACCGAGATGGATAACGATTAATATGGTATTTGCTTTGCTATTTGTTTAGAGTTCTTGTAAGAATCAACCAGGATTTGAATGTAGATCCATGTAAATATACATGACCATGATTGAATTGATATTGAATGATATGAATCTTACGCACGCTATGAGTAGTAATTTAACTAGTGATATGGTCCTTTTGTGCATTTAAAAGCTTTATGCATTTAATAGTTTTCTTGAAAATAAATCTTTCAAATGAAAGGTGAATCAAAGGGTTTTGTTACTCACTGAGTACTTTGTACTCACTCCTCCTTCCTATATATATATTTTTAGATGATTAAAGATATGATATTTAAAAAATAAGGCAAGCCATGAGTTGGCGCATGCTCGCGAACGGGAGTAGAATTTTACATGTAGTGAAAACTTATCTTTGAAGCTACTACGAAAACAATTATGAGTCTCATACCTTTTGTGTTAATAAGTATGCCCACCTCTCTATAATATATATTCTACGCCTTCTAATATATATGATGGAATAAATGTGCCGTCTTTGTAATTATCTAAAGCTTATTTTTTAAGATAAAAGCTTTCTAATGGTTCGGTTTGCTTTGGTAATTAATAGAATATACCTATTAAAATAACTCGTGTGTTCTTTACGTTTTATTGAAAAGCCTAGTTTTAATGATTCTCTAAAATTTAACAACTTACTAGTTTAAGTAACAAGCTTTATAGAGTGTTAAACTCTACAAGACCAATACTCAAAAGTTTTTTTATATGTCCTGTCTCCGCTATTTGTATGAAAACCTCCCCTACTAAACTTATTCCCCAATATAAATAATTCAAGAAAATTGAAAATTAGTGGAGACGTGACAATATGCCTGAGCTCATCCGCCTAAAATAAAGCAAGAAGTTCTTCATTCTCTTCATTAATGAGCCTTCTTGACATACAATCTACTCCTTATGCCAAATCTCGTTCTCATTTTGTATTATGATGATATTGTTTTCTATCTTTTTTATTCGACGCTGCTACGCGAAAAAATTTAGTATTAGCATCTCCATTTTTTAGCCAATGTTTTTTAGCTTGTTGTTTTCAGTAAGTCTCTTCTTTTAAAAGTAATGAACACATTTCCACTCGCTCATTGGAAAGAATAGTTGCATCAGAATGTTTATTATTACAACGCAGGTCTTATATCTCAGCCTTTACTTTTACAATATGATCTCTAAACTGTTCCACAGTTTTCCCCCCATCGAGCCAGTCACACCAGGCAGCCTTATAATTTCTACAATAGAGGACCTTGCATCTGAGTTAAGTGCTGTCTAAAAACATCTTCAAAATCTAGTTCTTGCGTCTACCAGTTTTCAAAATGCGATAATGCTTCTGATCATAATGTGCACACTTTGTATCAAGTAATAAAGGAGAATGGTCAGATATTGCTACACACAAGTTGAGTAAGGTCGTATCCTCAAATTGTTGCATCCAAAAGTGAGGTACAAGAGCTCTATCCATCTTCTCTTAAACCCAATTATCTGTTCCCCGACTTTTTTCTCAAATGAATATAGAGCCTTTTATATGGAAGTCATATAGCATACAATCAGATATAGCTTCTCGAAAATCCCTAAAAAAGGTACTCTGGATATGGTAATTTTCTCCCTTCTCTGATTGACTCAACAAGTCATTAAAATCTCCAATGATACACCGCGGTAACATAGGTAGATTATTAAGGTAGCGAAGCAATCTCCATGAATGAACTCGACGAGAGCGCTGCAAGAGCCATAAAAGCCAGTAAGTCTCCAATGACCTTATTAATATCTTCTATATTCAAGTCTGTATATGATTATTAGAATAGCCAACAATCGACTAGTCATTTTTATTTTTCCATAACACTATAAGACCTCCTCCTCTTCTTTGGTGATCAACAGAAAAAGCAACTTCAAAATGAATATTTATTCGAATCTCTTCAATTTTATTAGCATGAACTAATGTTTCAGATAAGAAAATTACATTAGGCTTACGCAATTTAACAATTTTGTGTACCACAACAACTGCTCGAGGATTGTCAAGTAGCATCACATTGGTCCCGGCATGCCTGCTTTACAGGTCTTTACAGGTTCTGCCTATGTAACGTTTTTTGAATGGGCTGGAATTTCAATGTTTGAATCATCGGTCTCTATGAGTTCCTATTGGCCTTCGCTATTTGACACACTTCTCCTCCTTTTCCTTTTGTCATTTATCACAAGCCCATTCTAATCTTGGCCCATTTTAGAGGATTGATCATAATCTTCAGAATTGATGTTCTTCTTGTTAACCATCTGATCATTCATGGGAATCATTCCATCAGTGTATCTTTACTTAATCTCAAAGTCCCTACTGCCTTGAGTAAAATGAATGATATTATCACATACTTCTATACATGTATCTATTGTTTTTCCTTTCTTTTTTTTTTTATCTACACTTGGCTCTGCGTCGTCTTCCCTGATCAACTATCGACTTCCCAACTGATCAAAATTTCTCCTTATAGGAGCAAGAAGCCATACCCACCACTCTCTGGTAATGTTCGACTCAGAATTGAAAAACGCCTTATCACAAAATTTCTCTGAATGTCCCAGCGGGCTGCAAATAAAGCAAAAGGTTGTTAACCTTTCGTACTTAAAATTCACAATATACTATTCTCCACGCCTTTCTGATTTTTTTTTTTTTTGCATCGATTAAGAGGAATACGAGCATCTTATTGAACTCTTATGCGCATGAAATAGGCCTGGGCAAAAAACCCGAGCCTGACCCGAATATACCCGAATTCGAACGGGTAGTGAATAAAAATTATGCCCAAACAGTTACCCAAACCCGAAACCAAATGAGTTTGGACGGGTTTTAGGCATGAGTTAAAACCTGAAAAGCCCGAAACTACCCGAACATTTGTTTACTCTCAAAATTTTTAAATTCAAATTTCTAATTAATTCTCACAATCCGCAAAACTATCATCTTCATTTCAAAATCACATTTTCACTACACTCGCCTCCTTCACACACACAAAACAAAACTCAAGATTTGTGCAAAAGATGTGAATTTGTCTCTTCCGATCTAGATTTTACTAGTTTTTATATATATACCATGTGATTTGTATAAGATAAATTGTTTTTAATGAATTACTTAACAACACTGTAAGTTTATCATAAACCTGTAGACCTATAAAATTAGAATATACATAAAGTCACCCCTAAAAGAATATAAATAAAGCCAATTAGCTAAGTACTAATTTCTAATTGGTAACTTTATTATATTAATATCTAATTATTATTATTATTTTCATTTAAGTGAATTATATGTGGTTCAAATTTTTATTCTTCTTATCTATTTAAGTGTTTCTTTTTTCGTTTATGCGCTAGATACCCAAAAAACTCAAAGTGTTACCCGAATTGGAACTGAGACCGAACCCGAGCAGGCTTGCCATTTTCAAGACCGAACCCGAACCCGAACCGAAATATTTGGTTCAGGTTTGGTCAGTGTAATACCCAAACCCGAAACCCGAACGCCCAGGTCTAGCATAAAACTTCTCCATATTATAGCATTATTCAGTGTATCATACTCCTCAAAGGTTGCTATAAAGTTCCCAAGTTGGCATCCAACATTCTCCGACATGTAGCCTACTGGTAGATCGTAGACTTGCATCCAGAAACTAACATAGAATGGAGGAACCTGTGTCGAAATTTTACCTGTCTTGAATCGATGAAAGATCAACATTTGATTATCAAATGACCATGGGCAACCTTCCATGATTCGTTTAACATCTACATTGTGATAAAACTGGAACAAAAATAATTGGGCATTAATATCATTGACAGACAAACCTTTCCCTGGCCTCCACACATTCACCATTTCCGTTCTTCGTAGCATTGAAATTGGTACTGCAACTTATCAAAAACAGCCTTAGGAGGCAGAGTTCCACTTTCTGTGTTCCGTCTCTATTCCCTCCCTCCTTCATAGGAATGGCAACGGGGTGAGCTCGGTTCCCCCGCCCTTCCCCTTTAAGGAAATCCCCGTCTCGTACCCGCAGGACGGGAGAGGTTCGGGGTGGGTACGAAAATATTACCCGTTACCCGCCTCGTTACGGAAAAAATAATTTAAAAAAAAAGAAAGAAAAGCGCGGCTTGGCGGCGGAGACTTTGGTATTGGGTAGACTAATCGAAACTTGAAGTTAAATGGTTCGAGTTAGATAGAGACGAGAGGAGGGGAGTGATAAAATGCATAAATGTTGTATAAATTATGTCATTTTCCTTATATTTTGATTATTTCAAATATCTAATATTTGCATATTAATTGAAATTTGTTTTTTGTAGAATAGGTAAAGGAGTTAAATTAAAATGGACACAATTTGATAAATTTTAGAAGAGAAATTAGAGCTCAAAAAAATCACTAACCTCAAATGAATTTTATTTAAAGCAGAAGCACGTTTGTTTCGAATCAAGAAAAGATGGACCTAAGCGATTAGATTGGGCCAAGCTGTTTTTAATTGTTTACGTCCAACGAAGGAAAAGAAAAGAAAAGAAAGACAAGGTTTTAACTTTATAGAAAAAAAATCATTTTAACTTGGGCCGTACGATAGCAAGAAAAAGAAAGAAACAAAAATGAAAATAACTTTCTTTTGGGGACTCCTTTTTTGGACGTGGAGGTTGAAAAGAATTGGAGGAAAATTGAGGATTCATTCGGACGCGAGACGGCCGACGATTGGGAGCTTTTCATCAATTCGGACGTCAACATCTGGGGACTAATTCCACACGTCAAGTTTGCAAGAATTCTTTGGTGATTTTCTTTCAATTTATGGATAGCTAAATTTTAATTTCTAGCGTAAGGTTTTATTGAAGTTTTAATTCTATGATAATTATGCGATAGAAGTGATTTTATTATATTATTTATTCTTGGCCTATTTATATATTTTTTATGTTTTTTTATTATTATTGTTGTTGTTCTAATTGATTATTCAAAGTACATGTTGTGTAATTATTAGAATAATATATTACCAGTTCGAATTCTAGATCCGTAATTGTTTAGAAATTCTGACCGAAGTGGTAAAATAACATATTAGATATAATTAAGATGTTCAATCCATTTTGTAGAAACATATAACCTAACTTAAACGAGTTGATCGTATCTATTTATTAGTTAGAATTTGTGGTCTTTCTATTGCTTAATGTCGTTGATAAATTAAATTCTAAGAACGTTTCTAGGGTTGTTTGTTAGTAAAGAAAGTAATCAACGAGTGACTCTTGGTTATCGAAAAAGTAAAGAAAGATAGGTTGTTCGATCGTATCAATAACCATAACTAATTTAAGGAAAGAGTAAAAGGTTTTATATTTGCATCAATGATTAATTGTTGGAATCAATTATGAAATTATACTTTGTGCTGGATATTTATCACATATATTATCTCCTTGTTAACTTGCATTTTTTTAGAAATTCCACACTTCAAATCGTTATCTGAATTTACATTTTAATTTCTTTTATTTTATTATGTTCATCAAGATCAAAACCCCCTTTTTTAATTTAGTTATTTTACTTTTAGAAAATTAAATCTTACCAATCTCTGTGGATACGACATTGCTCACTACTATTGCAATTTTATATTTTTTGAGCAAAGTTTATTATTATTTGTTAGATTCGACACGCGTCAGGGAGTTGATTTAGGAATAGAGTTTGATTTTAGGAATAGAGTTTGATTTATCTTTAAATTAGT
Source organism: Nyctanthes arbor-tristis (assembly GCA_963692815.1). Lineage (NCBI taxonomy): Eukaryota > Viridiplantae > Streptophyta > Magnoliopsida > Lamiales > Oleaceae > Nyctanthes > Nyctanthes arbor-tristis. The sequence goes on from CAVNYN010230773.1 coordinate 31,485, forward strand.
TTTTTTTTTATTTTAAGAAAACTCTAATTTTGAATGAATTAATCATTAAAGTTAATTAAAAATTCAACAAAAAGGTACTAGTTAGGATGGTTAAAGTTTGTTGTTTCCATCTTGAGTATTTGAGATCAAACCCTCACCAACTCATTATTTAGGTTTAAAATTTTTTTCCCAAAAAAAAAAAAAAAGAAAAATCAAATCTGGTATCGGATCAGGGCGGGTTAGGGCGGCCATTACCCGACCCTGATCTAATAAGACTTAGGAGCGAAATCCTTCCCCCTTACCCTCCCCAATACTGACAGACGGGTACTTGTGGGTATCGGATAATACGTGTCCCGTTGCCATTCCGACTCCTCTAGGATCATTTCTTCCTCCTCCTCCGTTGAAAGAGCTATGTTAGCAAACTGAAACTCCATCGACTAGACCCAATACTACAAACACGGTATAATCTGACTGAGGTTAAATAGAAAAGCAAACACAAACTAGACGTAAACCTAACACTCCTAATGATAGATGGAAGAGGGAGACTGTCCACTAGAGAGACAAAATTTTATTAAGATAATAGAAAATGAGGATAGTTGAATACTATATATTTGTGTAATATACATAGTATCTACTTTGTTGGTGAAAATCACCTTTTCAAAAACCAATTTTCCTCTATTTTAATTTGTTGATTTTGTTCACTTTTTTTAATACACAAGTAGGAGATAGGAGAGGGAAATGAAATGAAGATGGGTAGGTATAATTCGAACATGAGTATCTAATAACTATAATACTTATTCAAACCACAATTTTGTTCACACAAATGATCAACTGAATTTGGTTTTTAAATAATTTTGGTTTGACAGTAGATCAAATTGTCCTCTATGGATTGACATCTTTCCTCTCTTTCTTTTTTTTTTTTAATTTTTTTTATATGTGAGATGATTTGACTTTTAAAATTTTGTTGAAAAGTGAAATATTATAATTTGATATATATGATGGACTTGTAAGTTGTTGACCAATATAACTAGCAAGTGTTGATGTGACATTATTTTAATTACCAATTATATTAGTGAGTAGTGTTTAAAATCTCTCAAAAATTTTATTGACAAAACCTCTTATTTTATATGTTGTACATAGATACACGTTACATGGACTTGAAATACACTTGACATGCATCGATATAGACCACAGGAGATTTTTAGACATTTTCGTTAGATCGTGTCTGTTATTAAGCGAAAACAAAGTTGCCTCATCATTGCAATTAACAAAAGATTGATTTTATATTTGCTAGAGTGGGGAGTCATTTCGTGTAAGTAATGGAAATGTAGAGATCAAATTGCACAGAAACAATAGATGAGTGGAAAAATTTTAAGGAGAGCTAACATCTTTCTTATGGAGTGGAAAAGTACCACATGGCCCCCTTGTTATTGAGGGATCAGAGAGCCCACCTTTTAATCCACCAATAACAAGAGACCATGTGGTATTTTTCCACTCTATAAGAGAGATGTTAGTTCTCCTTAAAAGAACTGTAGATGAGGGACTAATGATGCAAATTTCCCTAGTTCTTGGTTTCCCCTTCTCGCGCCAATGTTTCTCGGTTTTACTGTGCCTACATCATCATTCAATTGAAAATATCTACCAGACCTTCCCAGTTCTTTCTTGACTGGCAGTTAGGGCCCGCACCCAGCCTACTCCACTTCACCCCACCCTTCTCTGTTAATACAATGAAAATCTCGATTATGAATCTTCCAAACTATTATTCTGATTATTAAGAGGTGATGAAGCAGGAGACGAGGGAGGAATGGGAGAATAGTTTAATGAGTGCGACAGAAGTAAATAGGAATATGAATAACTTGCTTAGGATTGCTCTAGTTGAAAAGAAGGCATTGGAGAAGGACTTGAACAGGCTAAAAGGGACTAATGAGCGGAGCAAAATGACCATTTTGCAGATTGCAGAAAGTCAGGTCCGGGTTTATGATGGGTAAAATGAACAATTATCCGATGATTCCGGGAATAAACCCGATGGTATTGACTCCAAAGAGAAGGTTATTAGCCTGCTAATGCTCTCCTTTTCATTTGATAGAACAACAAACTTATACACAATCGACCCAGAATTTGCTAAAAATAGTTCCGTATTGTTTTCTTCATGACCATTCTCACCAGACATCTACAGTGGAGAAGATGATGAAGAGTATGAGACTTGAAATCACACAGTTGAAGCTACCTTTGCAAAAATCAAGGTTTTTTTCCACAATTTGCCTCTAGGACAATTGAATTCTAAAAGGTGTCTTGTTTGGTTGCTATTCACTTTTGGTGTCTGTTTATGATCATTTAATGAAAACCACGTCTGACGAAGAACGCCTGCAGGGTATAGCAGAAACACAAGCTGAAAAATTAGCAGAAAACAAGCTTGGCATTGAAGAGTTGGAGACCAAAGAAGTGGTGTTAACCCAGAATGTTTCTGAACAGAAAGGAACAAATCGTATTTCTCTTCTTTTCTTATGTAGCATTTTCGACTCCATAATCTTCTGTTATCATATGCAATGCCGGAACAGTATTAGTAGATTAAGGAAACTGAAGAAGAGGTTGTAAGATGGAGGGAAGCATGTGAATTGGACGTTAAAACGGTAAACAGCATAGTTGAAGAGCATGACAAGCTGGTATATGTTAATGAAATAGCCTGATACATTTGTTTTCATAAATGGTTAGTAGTAAAATAAGTAGGATTGGAAGTTTGTATGCTGCGTTACCTTGAAAAACCTCCTCATGTAAAAGTTTAAATCTGTCTTCTATTAGGTAAACTTTCTGAAGAAATATCTGGAAAAAATAACAGCTGCTTTAGATGCATCCAACAGGAATAGAAAGCTAAAAGATGACCTAGTTGCTGCTGCTGTTACTGCTAGAGAAGCAGCCGAGCGATCCCTAAAAATGGCAAACAGCCAGGCTGCATGCGACTGTGAGAGGACCGAGGAGCTAACAAGGCAATTAATGAAAATAAGAATACTCATTGCCATAAAGTGAGGCATATCTGCCGGCCATGGAAAGCTTCCAAGCTCAATCCTGTTAACAATAGAGCCAACGGTATTGGAAATGTGAGGCGTAAGTTACCAGAAATGAATGCCTTTCTTCACTACAATTAATTCCCCTTTTTCCCTCTTTTTCCTTTTCAGAACTTAAAGTCCTCACCAGTAATTCATGTGAAACATTTTTTTAGATGTGCATGAGATTTGTATTGGTTCCCATATTGCACGTCTGGTGAAGTAGATTCAACAATACTAAGCAACTAAGAAGGCCGCCTCTATTCTTCATTTTCGAAGAAGAACAAAGAAAAGAGTAGTGTGTAGCCCTGGAATAAGCATTATGCTTTTCTTCTTGAAAGGCGTGATGCTATCGTGTATAAGGAATCGCCAAGTTCTTCCTCTTTCCAAAGCCAATTTCATTGCCTCATTCCGTACATCTCCTCAGCAAAGTGATGCGTTATAATGACCACTACAAAGGAAGGACCAAGAAGGATAAGGAGAAGAAGCTGGGTAGAGTAATTGGTCAACTCATCAGGCTCCTGACCTGAAGATTGCAGGTTCAAATCCTGTCTCCGCCTAGTGAAGAAGTGGTATAGAGTAATGCATTAGTCTTGCTATCTTAAGGAACATAAACAAATCAGCTATCTATTTCGGTAGTAGAGACAATCTCTTTATAACAGTAAAAGCAAGATCTCTTTCTGAGTCATCCATAATCTGAAAACAGAGACAATCTCTTTATAACAGTAAAAGCAAGATCTCTTTCTGAGTCATCCATAATCTGAAAACGAGAACTCAGTTTTTTGTTTGGTACCCCTTACCCTACCTAGTTGAGCAGATAAAGGATACTTTATAGTAAAACAAAGAACAGAGTAAAAGGAGAAGGATTTAACATACAGACCTTAAGCGTCAGCAAGCATTACAACTCTTCCTACATGTTCCATAGTAATCAGGCGAACCAATCATAAAAACAGGATTTCTTTGACACTCCCCCAGTGAAGCCCACCGAGTACAATTTTCATCTTCATCAGTACAATCAACTCCGTCTGACTGCAAAACATCATTCTTCTTGATCATTCCTCTCAGATAGAAAGTTTTTGTGGCACACCACATTTCACCCTCAACTGGGCATCTTGCATGGGAACTACTTCTGTCAGGAGTAGCATTAAGATGCAAGCTGAAGAATACAATAGCATTCCCTTTAGTAGGCTTTAGAATGTCGCTACTCTTTGTACAGTCGGACCACATCTTTTTCTGCAGCAAGTTTGGATAAGCTTGTAAAGACAAATCAAAACATAAAAGAAAGAGTTGCAGTTGAGACAATAGTCTCTCTCACCCCTGACTCTGGAAACAATATCTGACCACCCTGAACCACATCTGAGAGATACAAAACCACTGTTGCCAATAAAGGTTCACCAAGCAGCTCTATAGATTTGTTATCAAAATAGTTATAGGTCTGTTTTGAGTCTTCAGACCCAAATCGTAGGACATGTAATAGTCTGCCATACTCTGCAAAGAAAAAGCTAAGAGAATATAACACAAACCAAACCATGCAAAGCTGCTGACCAGCCTACTAAAATCTGAAGCTGTTAGAACAGGGACACATTTGTTTATTTAATTTTAATACGATCCATCAAATGCAAACACATAACGTTATTCCAAGGACGGCCCAAGAATTGCACAAATTTAATAAGTGGATGGTGGTACGACCCAGGGTTTTGCCCTCCGGTATAAAGTTGAACCACATCATCCAGAAGTTCAATTTTTTAAAGAGATGACATGTTTATCTATTTTATTTCATTAGTCTACGAAAAGCAAGGTTTGCCCTTGCAAAGTAAAATTACCTTTAGGAAGAAAAGTCCAAGCAGAAATTCTTTCCTCAATCCTTCTTGTGATTTTGTCCTGGAAGAATTAAATCATCAAAGTCACGAGCATATACAATGCCAAGGCTCAATAAACAAGAATCATTAATTCAAGGCAAAATAGATATCAACATACTGTTAGCACATTCTTATGTGCATATCAGCACTTCAAAATAGCGACTTATTCATTTTCTTTTTCCCATTTCGCAGGATGAGAAAATCTACCTCTGCGTCCAAAGAACCATTATAATTGGCGGGCAGCATATTCCTATCAATCTTCTCACCATCTGTAACATTACCTTTCCTGCCAAGAACCTAAATTTAACTTGAGTATCAGAATAATTTGTTTACCCGAAACGCATGGTTATTGGTAAATGAACGTATCAGAACTCAGAAAATAAATATACCAAAGAAATCAGATGGTCACACTCCTTCTCTGATAGAAACCCTCGATATGAGAAGATCCTGCCGAAGAAGACTGTGTTAATGACACTTTCCACATGCATATAATAGCAGATGTATGATAAGGCGTACAGATGACCTTAAGCAAGTAACTAAAAGCCCCATTTATCTAACAAGGCGACAACACGTACTGACTCCTAGAACACGAATTGAAGCATTTCATAAAAACTGCACAATGTTTACAAACTTCCAGCCTTTAGTTTGCAGTTCAAAGCAAAAAAACCTAGAATTAAGATTATAATTCTATACCCAAATTTATAATTACATGGCTTTACCAGTTATTCATCAACGAGACAATGTTTTCTACAACCACTAAGAAATTTCTTGATTAAGGCTGGATGGCAACCATCTTCGGAATGTCCATCCTGTTAATAGCGCCAAAGGATTCAAGCACATTAGAAGTAAAGTAAGCAGGAATTTTGGTCTCAATCACTTGCTCATGCCTACCACTTTTTCTCTGCCTTCAATACCCACGTTATGTTTAACAGAAAAGGACATCGAATGAACAAAGTTAACCTTCTAGATAAGCCAAAGAAAAATTTCATTTCACATATTCCTTTTGCCCATCAGATTATGTTGATAATAGAGAAATGAGATGGCAAAGCATTTGAACTTATTTTCTTTTTACTCTCTTGATCCTACTCTAGCTCTGTGAATATGGTTAACCGGGGTGAGGATTGGGGGTTATATTGATACCTTCATGAAAATAAAATGCATAATTTCCAGAGAAAAATCTTGCACTCATGTTGAACTCTTTCATGAGGCACAGGGTGCAAGACAGATAGAAAATGGTCTTTGATTAATGATTACCCGACCTTGGTTGCCATGAGAGTTGGACAACTTGTGATGGATCAATACTTCCAAATTGCATGGGCTGGCCGTCTTGGATTAAGACGTTTTGTTCCATCTCCTTGGTCCGTAACTCCTTCCTGCTACTGAAACCATATAGTTGAAAAATGATGTTCCAAGATATAACAGCTCAAGGCATATGGCACTTTAATTTTAAGCACTTGATTTAGAAGATATCGCCTTATGGTCATTGACATGTTTGATTAACTAAATAAACTAAATCCACATTTACAAAAAAGCGGAAGTGATTACAGTCCAGAAAGACGAGAAGATGAGAGCTGGAAAAACATTCAACATAACACACCATTCTATTTAAATCATGGTCCCTAATGTACATGTCATCTCTATCAGCAGGACCAGTACATAGTTCAGTTTATTACTTGTACATTTGGCACCCATAAGAATATGCAGAACATTCATTTCCAGATCATATCAGCCATACGGGAGCTGAAAGCCCGAAACTTTCATGCAATATCGTCCAGCTGCCCCAGAGCCTCAGTCAAGGAGCTTATACATGAAGAGATCATACTTTTCCTGGTTTCATTTTAAATTTCTAAATGAAACCAGCAAAGTTCTGATCCATTTGAAATCACCGGAAACAACGACGTCCCGGGTTGCTCAGGCTTGAATTCATTATCTAATCACAACAAAGTTCTTGGTTGCTTAATATTTATTTATGTAGGTATATAATCTGACAAGACACTCTAGTAAAACAGGATTAGAAATATACCAAAGCCATCAAATGTAAAGCTATTATGATAACTATAAATTACAATACATAACCCCAATTTCGAAAAGAACAAATAAATGAGATGGATTTCCTTTCCCGTGTGCTAATGAGCCACTAAAAGCAATTCCAAGCAAAGATATGTAGAGAATTGAGAAATTGGTCGCCATCACCGGCTGAAGTGAGAAATCCTGGAAGAGAAAATCGAATCAGTTCTTTTGATCGCCGTCATCTCCCTACAGGAAACGCAACTTCAAGCCCAAATTATGCGATTTTGTGAAGAAGGTATGAAACGGGTCCCATTTCTTAAAACGTCTTTCAAAATTTACTGCAAAGTCCCAAGGATAAGTGCTAGAGCTTGCTCTTGGATGTTTAAAAAATTTGTCAAATCAATACCAATAATATATTTTTTATAAAAGATAAATTTTCACACTTTTCAAATATTTTTTTTAGATTTCCATAACACATTTGTAACACCTTTAAATATTCTAAAATTTCTATTTTACCCGGAAAATAACAATTTTAAATATTATAACATGTACCAATTTTCGGTACTTAAAAAAATATTTTTCTCAAATAATATTTTTGACAAAAAATAATTTAGAGCAAACATAATTTATTTTTTGAAGTATTCAAATACATTTTATAATAACAATAATACTAATAATAATTATTACATTAGTAATATAATAAAGCTAAATTTATCGTATGATAAATAAAGTTCACTTGTTAATAAGGGTAGGGAAGATTGAGAACTGTCTTTATAAAATACTTTACTTTTGTAAGGTAGTACTAATTATTTAATATAAAAATATTTGTAACATAATGTCAAGATTCCCGTACACAGTCCTTTACTCACCTTGAAGTTGTCACCATTTTTCGTTACTTGTATTGTCACATCGACAATGTAAAACTATGTGAGATAAGGCTCAATAAGTAACAGTATGCATATGTGTATGATGATTCCGCACACCACAATACAAACAGGGCTCACATCCCTATGTAAAACACTACATGAGCTCATAATCAAAAAGCCTGCGCACAATGCCTTGCCCGAAGGTCCGTCATAATCTTACCTCGACTCGGGAATCCTTTGACGTGTCCGTCGCTGTGTCAAACTCGGCTTAGGAGACAATAAGGACTTACCAATATTATCCAATCATCAAGGTCTGGCCATAATATACAACCGTCGGGTGTGACCGGGTCAGGTATATATACCCGACTAGTCAGTTGTCTTGCCCCAACACTTGTAAGTATATATACCCATACGACAAAGACAATGCAATGTAACTACACGGGGATTACATTGTCTTTCGTGGCGTCTCATGCTAATCACTGTGCCACATGCATATTATCATCTTTGTCATTATTATCAAATGTATGCATATGACATACCACATTATATGTTCAACAATATATGTCTCAATTGTGCCAATTAAATCATGTCCAATTTTCACGTCTCATAATAAATATAATATACCATACAAATATTATAGGGCATGATAGGCATTTAAATATCACGTTGTCACGTAAGAACACATAATACTATTGTTTTGTATTGTAGTTGAACTGTTATTTACCTCCGTTCTTCGATGTCCACTAGCTTTAATAACCTTAGCGGTCCAAGGCATATCACGAATCTTCAATATCTATCCCAACTTATTAGGATTAGTTTAAAATCTGTTAATATCAAATCTTTACATTATTTATCACTTAGTATCTAATTAGGACAAGATGATAATTAATAACTACTAAAATGCCTATAAAAAAATATTATTAACAACTAGAATTATATAAGAATCTCAATCTTAAATAAATTTATTAATAATATAGTAAAGTATTACTCGTACCATTATGGAGCATGGTGAGCTGTGAACCTAGTACCCTCCCATATTCCGAAACTACCTAATAAAAAGTTATATTTATTCCGTTCTAATATATCCTAACGGTATTTCCCTAATAATAAAATTGAGAATCGGCCCAAAGAACAATATTCAATGCCAACTCCAAAGATAAAGAGATGGGCCTCCGATAGAAGAGACCCGCTTCCACTCGAAGAAGGGACGAGTTAACATCCCCACGTATGATATATCACTATTATACATAAATATATTCTCCCGGTTACTGTTGCGAGGAATAGTAACTTTTTTTTAAAAAAAAAAATTTTAAAGCCTGCTACCGACCGAGTTTGTTCCTTTTCCTGTTGTATTTTCCTCTTCTTCAACGCGGAACTCTCCGCATCCTTTTTGTTTGGCCGATCGAAGCCTTATCAACCCCAAATAGCGCTCTCGAGCACTGGTCTGTCCTCTCTACTGCCGACTTACGCACTCTGCTCCCTTCTCCAGGTGAGTCCGGTCTTCTTTTTCTCTGTCTCTGGTGAATGTATAGTAGATTGAGGATTGAGTGTTTGATATTTGGGGCAAAAAACTGGCTGTTGTTGATCTGATTATCTGGATGCTGCCATTATTTTTTCTTAGGGTTTGATGCTCTTAATTGAAAACTCAATTTCCTTCTTCTCTTCTAGTTTTCTGGGGTTCTAATCTTTCTAGGAACCTTTTACTCTTTAGGAAGTGATTGCTTGTTGTTGTTATACTATGGCTTGACTGCTGGTAGATGGTGGGCAAAAAAACTCGAAGTATGACAGTTGCAATATTTTTGTCTTGAATGATTCTCTCGAAGCGTGAAAAATACAGCTACCGCATTAATCTACTTAAAGAATAGCAACTGCTTAATAATTTGATTAAAGAAAAGAAACTTAGTCAGAAAATCTAAATCTAAATTATTTAAAAAATGGCAAAATACGAACTTTAAAATGAATTCAGCAGCTGAGTCAATAGTAAATTTGATAAATCTTAAAGTAAAATCTAAAATTTTCAGAAGAGATGTTTTTATTTGACTTATTAAGCTTCCAATAAATTTAAGGAGAAAAAAGAAAGAAAGAAAGAAAGAACAAGTATTGATATCCTTATTTGAGTTTTACTGTTGGAGCTCAGAAACATATGGTAAAAAAATTTAAAATATTAAAGAATATAACTCTACTTCAATTCAACGAACCCGTTAAAGATTTTTTTTTTTTAATGAATTATTTACCTTCAATCAATTACAACTCTGTTCCTTTTTTCTTCAATATACAAAGCAAGACACTAAAATGAAATTTTAAAAAAGAAAAGAACCTGAATGATCAGTGGTTTCCTCAGGAGCCTCCCGTTTCACAGTATAGCCTAAGAAATCTCTATCCATCTTCAACACTGATTCTTCACTTCAAAAATCAAGAAAAACTATATATTTTTTTAAGTAAAACGGCATTTAAAAAAAAACATGGATATTGTAGACAGAAATTCCAGCTTTCGCTCTATAATTAAAGGAGAAATTAGTACGCTTTTGGGCGGCGTAAATAATCGAATGGAGAAATTGAGATGTTTGTTGGCCGCACGGCTGTGTAGTTGGGATCTGAGAATGAAAGGGAAAATGAGAAGACAATAGATGGATGCAATAAATTATTAGTTAGCAAACCATGTGTATAAATTTTAATGATACTAAGTTTATGGTCAAGTTGTTTGGAGTTGCCGGGTTGGGTTATGAGCGTGAGCATGCAGTGAATATATGGAGCCTTCAATCCATCACCTAATTCTCTAATTCGGTGTCTTTCCTTGCTTCTAAATCATGAAGATGAAGGTATTTTGCTTTTCTAATTTTCCATTACTTACAGATTTAATTATGCTTCTCTTATTTACTCTCTTTATGCCCTATTTGTCTAGAAGATAGATGGAGAGTACTTTGAAGCTTTATAATCTGAGTTCCAATGTATTAATAACTATGGCATGGCTACTCAAAGTTGCGAATTTTTCTCAACATGAAACTTAAAGTTGCAGAATAAGCTAGAAGATGAATATCGTTAATGTTCCTTCAAAAGCGGGGTCCCATTATAACGAAAATGTGACTTAAATATTTTATCAAAATAGTACCTCATACATTGCATAAGGTTAAACAATCTTACTTGATATTATACTATCTCAGATGAAGTTAGTAGCATATGTATAACAAGTAGATAATAGGAATTGAATGTGCGTTGGGATTAAGAGATTCAAATCACATTAAAAGGTTCTGAGAAAGTAATGTGCTTAAATTACAGAATGAAGTTCCAAATTAGGCTATATTTAAAATAGTTAGTCAATGTTCTTTGGAGAATAATTATGTTTTCTACTATATTAACTATCTTTTTTACTACCTACATGATATATTTATTGTATATAATCTTAGTTTGCTCTTACAAATTTTTTATATATAATTAATACTACCCCCTGCTTATCATCCATTGATCCATAACTTTTTCATTTAAACTTCTATATTGCAGTTGGTATAATTTATAGATGCCATCCTTAATTTGCACGTTTTAGTTCTTTGTTTCAAAAATCATTGCCAGTTACACCGGGTGCAGATTTTCTTAGATTGGTTACAACTTACAACCATTGTGGGAGAAATAAAATGTTCAAGTCTTAGTCCAATGACTGCGATTTGTTCTATCTATTGTATGTAGTTTTCTTTGAAGGATATATAGCGACTGGGTTAGACTTGGAATTGCTTGTCACGGAGGTTATGCTAGATGATGTTCATGTATTATACAACTCATTGCTCATGATAATACTCCAACTCATTCTGCAAAACAACTAACGTTGTAGCAAAACTGAAGTTACATTCTAATATTATGTCACAATTTTTGCTGTACTTCTTGCGATTAATACACGCGAATTCTAGCAAATAGTGAAATAAAACACATGCAATGCACGTACACTAACTAATATATATATATATATATTTTTTTTTTTTTTTGAGGGTTTGTGTGGGGGACTAACCCCCGCCCCCCCAATCAATGTTGCACCCTACGTTACGTGGGGTGCTTGGCTTCCAATGGTAGTAGCTGCCGCATGGCAGCAACTAAATACAAAATATATTTTTTTTAATTTTTATTTTATTTTGTTTTATTTATTCATTTTAGTATTTTTCATATTTTCCCTATTCATGTTTCGGCATAATATTGACATGTCAAATAAAGTCCAACTAAAGAATCTTCCATACCCATGTAAACATATAATAGAGTACTTTATAATGGAGCTTTTATAGTTCTTATAAAACCATTGGCAAAACTTACACTATTTTAATATTCAAAATATAATTTAAATTCTATTAAATTATCACATGCTTTGTAAAATTATAAAAATCATACTTTTAAATTTAGAACGTCACAATATTCTCCTATAAATTTAACTTTTGTTTACATAAATCTCTCGATAACGAGTTCTTAATTTTAATCTACTAGTTACGAACATGTGATATTCACGTGGTAATAATGTAATAATAATAAATTAATAATGTTGTATGAACCCTGGTCAATTGAAGCTCCCAAGTCAATGGTTCTACTAGGCTCCAACACAAAACACCGAATTAAAAAAAAAATGAAAATTGTCAAATTGATAAAACTACCAATGTGATGCACGGGAAGTAACAACTGAATAAAGAAGTACTAATGATATAAATAATTATAATTATAAAGGAGAAAAAGATAATATTCACCTGTAATTTAGTTTTACATTACTAACTTTGAGATACTTGTCTATACCCAAATTTTTGTATATTACAGGAATCAGTGAAAAGTATTAAACATTCAATTGTAGATTAAACACAATAATTATACTTGTTGATAGGTGTATAATTTATACTAGTTTCTCACCCGTGCGTTGCACGGAAAGATTAAACTCAAAGAATTTTTATAATAAACTATAAAATCTTGAATAGTTTCTCACCATCAAATTTATATAACGAAACTATTAAATATATAGTTTTGTTTTAGTATTTAAATTGTCAAATTAGGAAAGATGGAAAACGTCCATGAAAATAGACTACAAATTATATCTGAACATATAATATATGTGTGTGCTTGTGTGTGAAGCTTCTAGTAATAAATAATAAAATGAAGACATGGAATATAAAATTATAATTGATATGACTAAAAATGAACATGTAAAAATGCTAGTTTCATGGTCAATAATATATGAAACTTCTCCATGTCTATGCTCGTCAGCATCTCAGTGAGAGATGACTTTCAAAATGGAGTCAATACATTGAGATACGGTGCATGTTGCAAAATAATTTTTAAATCACCTGTGCATTATACATATTTGGCCAAATATATATTTTTAACGTTATATATTGATGCCAAGACTCCTGTGGTCTGATGGCGTCCTAGTTAAATTCTTAAATCCTTTGTTAAGGGTCGATTCCCCACACCTACAATCTCTTTTGTAATACTAAAAAAAACATTATATATTGATCAATTGATTAAATTTTATATTGAAATTAAAATCTTTAAGTAAAACAGAAATTTAATAAAAAATGGAATTAAAATGGTTGATGCATAAAGCAAACCCACTGAATAAGTGGACATTGGCTAAAAAATAAATAAATTGGTTAATATATAAGTATATGGTAACCTCTATTGTAGACATTGACCTAAAAAATGATTAATCATAAACAAGAGAATCCTAACACTACCTGTTCTCATAAAGTAGAAAAATGCTTATATTTTGTTTTTTTTTTCACAAGATATTATCAAAATATTATTTTTATACAACAACATGTTTCTATTCTTTGGTACGTTCAAAATTGTTCTTGAAGAAATACAATGTGGCATTTGAATTATAATCCTTTAGCAATCTGCCTTAAAATGAACTTAAAGTGATGTGGTACGAAGTTGATGATTTGATAATGTTGGGGTAAATTTAAGAATTTGTTTTTTCTCATATGCGACCTATCAACGCAATCTGAAAGTAATCAAAATTATTACCATCCATTTTTAGATTATTATGAAACTTACGAAATTCAAGAAACATACATACACTAGTTTCTTTGATTTCAAATTCAATCCTCAACTTTTTTCTTACCACAATTTTTTATAATTGATGATTTCTTAATAATAACATAAGTTTTGCTTGGATATATATGATTTATATTCAAATAATACATTAGCATGATTTAATATAATGACAATTTTACCATCGTCATTTACTTGTATAAAATTATTTGTAGTTTGTGTATATATATATTTTTAATAACGGGATAAAGACATTCTTAGATGAAAGTTATTAATATGGGTCAAATCTATTAATAATGAAAGGTAAAAAATAATAATTAAAATAGAAAAAAGTTAAAGAACTTATGTGTAATTAAAATGTAGTGCATATATAATTACTCTAAAATAAAACAATAATAATAAGATTATGTGATATGGTAGTACTGAAACTTATCATTTTAAGCAAATCTCTATATTGAGTCAATCTATACATCATCTCTTAATACTCATCTTCGTGAGCGAATTCAATGACAAAAAGGTGTAAATTACAAAGTTCTTTTTTTAGTTTTTAATCAATTCAAGAGAGAGAACCAAATTGAACTCAAGAAAGAAGAAAAAGGAAAAGAAAAAAAATTGTAAGAAGATTTTGCATTTGATATTGCTATTTAATAATGATAAGGATTATATATTTAAATTGCAAAGCAAACCACATCACCAAAATCTTGGGATTTCATCAAACAAATAATTAGAAATAATTTGATTTAGGATAAGAAAGAGGTTATGTTGCTAATTCATAGTGATTTAGGGATCTATATAAATGGAAAGAGAAATGAACCACAATTTAGTATAAAAGTTTGATTTAATTAAGAAGATAAAATGGGATTAGAGCAAAAATGCAGCCAAAAATATCAAAAACAAAAAGGAAAAAGAAGAATAAAATAAAATAGCCAAAAAAAAGACTTTAATCGCAGGTGCTACCAAAAAAATAGGCTGGAAAACTGCGGTAAAGGGGTACTGCAGACTATTCTCCTTATATATATATATATTCATTAAATACTCTAAGTTGTGTTTAAGTGTGTTATTTTTTCGTCAAAAATGCATATTTATGTGTTAGTTTGTTAATTTTTAGGTTATAGTTCAAGAAGAAGTGCAGAGAATTGATTCTGGTAGAATTTGCATGATTTTGGATGGTTTTAGACTAATGTTACAATCATTCTGGAGTTTGAGGACCAAAAGTAACAAGGAAAATGATAGAGAATCGAAAGGAAGATGAAAAATCTCAGGCTTGAAGTTTGTTCATTGCGTGCACATTGGAGGATGCATTGCGGGCGCAATGTAGGAGTAATGTTTGTTATAAATCAAAGTTTAGAGAGCTGAAAGTCGGTTGCGAGTGCAATTAAATGGTCATTGCAACCCATTGCGGCCTATAAAAATTACATATTGCGGCCGTAATAAAAGGCCGTAGTCGCATGTCCGAAAAACGAAGTTGAGAGAGCAAGTCAGAGAATTGCGGGCGCAATGATACCTAATTGTGGGTGTAAAGAAGGAACTGGGAGATCGTTCATTTGTTCATTACAGACGCATTTACTTACTTTATTGCAGCCGCAATGACCAGTCGACAGAAAATTTGTATTTTCCTTTTCCATGTTAAAGTCTTAATTTTGTAGGTTTCTTTTATGATTTCTAAACACTTGTTGGGGCTTTTAAGCATCTTGTAAATAGGGCTAGACGAGTTCTCAGTTAAAAAACATCATTCACATTCTCATATACACAAAATATCATAGAAAATGGAGAGAAAAACACAAGACCTTTGGAGGCTTGAGAATCAAATTCGAGAAAAAAGTTGGTGCAAGAGTTCTTCATCTTAGTCAAGATTTAATTACTTGGGTTATGCGCTTTATTTTATTTGTGTTTTTCATTCATGACGTATAATTGATTTTAAGTTAGGATGAACGATGTTACCTAGCTGGGACTATAGTAATTTTTTTAATGATGAATTTATACAATTAATTTTTATATTAAATTTTTATTGGTATATTGTTTTATTTTCATCTTTTTGACCAATGGATAAATGAATCTATAGACTTTTATTGAACTCGAGAGAGAGAAATGTTTAAGTTAGCTTATTCAATAAGAATCATTAATTGAGATAAAACAAAGAAATTTGCTTGTGGTAATGTAATCATCGCAAGTTGAACTTCGGGGAGACTTACATTAATTTCTTATTGATAAGTACACTTAAGAAGGTTAATAATGCACTTACTCAGTGTCACGCCCCCCGCTAATTTTACAATATTTTTGAAAATATTCTATTGATTAACAAATTTCATAGCAGAAGTTTCAATATAAATAGTGGGGACGAGACGTATAAAACAAACAAAATTGACTTTTGACTTAATAAAGCAAATTACTTAAACTAACAAATTGTTATATTTTAAAGAATCATTAAACCAGATTTTTCAATAAAAAGTGAAGGACTCAATAAGTATATTAATACGTATAGCTTGTGGATTACAAAAGCAAAGTTGAATTATTAGAAAGCTTTTAACTTGAAAAATAAATTTCAAATCATTATAAAGACTATCATGTATATTATAATGTATATATATTATCAAAAGGTGAGCATATTATAAATACAAAGAGGTAATAAGTTCACAACTGCATTTGCAATAATTTCAAAGGAAGTCTCCATTACATGCAAAGCTCTACTCTTCCTCGTAACTATGCTCCAACTCGAGGCTTATCTTACTTTTCAAATATCGTATCTTCAATCATCTATAAATATTGTAGAAGAGGGGAGTGAATACGAAGTACTCAGTGCGTAACAAAACCATTTGATTCGCCTTTTATTTGAAAAATTTATTTTCAAGAAAACTGTTCAATGCACAAAGCTTTTCAATACACAAATGGGTCCTATCACTAGTTAAACTACTACGGGTGATACGCGCAAGATTCATATTAGTTCAATTATTTCAATTATGGCCATATATAATTAAGTGAATCTACAATTAACCCCAGTTGACATTTACCGAAGTTCCAATTCAATGCAAACACCACACTAATATTCTCTATCCCGGCATCATTGAATATGTCATAGTGTGGAAAACAATTCAAAACAATTCAATACAAAACATGTAGAGCAACTAGTGATTCAAATGCAATAAATCAATCTTTCTTTTTAATGCATCAAATCCATATTTGTTTCATGAAATACTTTAATTAAAACAATGCGTATCATATCAAAACATCATAAATGTAAAAAGGGAATCAAAATATTAGTTATTCACCTTTTTAACTCGATTTTTGCCAAATATTGTTTCAGTTGTCGTCAAAAGCATTCAAAACCCTCATTTTCCTTAATCAAGGAGGTGTTTCAAGTTGGTTTTCTTATATATATGGAAAAGGGCCTTTTTTAAGTGAAAGGGAGATGTTTTGGTGAGTTTTGCATGGTTTTCTATTTCCCTTTCCCCTTATGGACGACTTTCATATTTGAAGATCCTGAGGTCCTCTAATGTAAAGCAAGATAAATGGTCATAAGACAAATATAAAAGGAAAGAACGAGGGAGAGATGGGGGAAGGGATTGGTTGGAGGAACCTCACATCTCCCTTATTTATAATAGTTTAAAAATATCTGAAATTAGTTGTTTTTAATAAATCTTTTAATAAATATCTGAAATAGATCTGGGGCCGTACACTTGAAAGATAGGGTGGTAAATTGCTCGAGAAGTCCTTATACTTTGGATTGTCTTACGATTAGCTCATAACATTTTGATTCTCGTACTTGAGCCCTTCCGCTTAATAAGGTTTTACAATTAGGTTATCAATTTCCAAAATATTAACTAATAACTACATTCTTTACTTATAGGTTTCCTTGAGTCACAATTCTTTAAATTCTTGTGACATTTCAAACAGTTATTCGATCATTGTCACAATAACGTTTACATTATCAATAGCAAACTCATGTGGTTATACAATCATTATCAATACATTCTCAATAACCACATTCTAATTCCAATTCATTATCCAATTATCAATCATGTTGTCAATAATCATGCTCTAGTTCTTGACATTTATGTGCGTAACACTCCTACAATACTCCAAATACGATTACATTATCACATTTCAATTTTTATCATTCAATTGAGTAGCAACTCTCAATTTTGCAATTCGATGCAATTATATTGTCACCTTCTATTTCTTGGTATTTATTCGAGTAATAAAGTTTGTAACTTTACCATTGATGCAATTCAATTCAATCACTTTAACCTTTTTAATTGATGCAAATTCAAGTAATTCTTTCATCGTTATCAAAATGACGATTATATTACATAATTTGTTTATGAGATTTTTGCGAGATATTACACTTAGAGATAAGTGAGGGGGCTTAATTGAGTAGGATTAACCAACTTAGATAGGAATAACTGGTTAATTTAGTGAGATTCGATCGTTAACATAGATTAATTATCGTAAGACTAGGTGGTCTAATTATGGTGAAGTCATGAGCCCTGATACATATCCATAATGTTATTCCCTCTGAATTTCTGTATATATTTTATTTTCTTAGTTTTATTGACTTGTTTATTTATTATCTTTCTAAAACTCAAGCTTTGATCATTCAAGTAAAGTTAGAACTGATAATTTCAGTACTCAATCCGATCTTTGTGGGAACGATAACTCAGACTTATTGTCTACTGTATTACTTGTTGGACCCGTACACTTGCGGATTTCACACACATATTTCACCCGACACTTGTATATGATAATTATAAAAAAACGCCCACGAGTGAAACTGGAAACCATGAATGAATTATTTTAAATGAAAAAAATTACATTGAATTTGTTTTTATTTGGTTGATGGAGACGTAAACCTTGCCTTTTACAAAAAGTGAAAAATTCCTATTCATCTTTTCCGTTCAATATCAAGCTTGCATAATAAAGTGTGCGAAAGCAAGAATTTTTACATAGTATCTTGAGAACATCTTGTACGGCGACCAACTTTTGTCTTGAACTCGTCCATTCTTTATCTTCATTCTTTGCCAACTTCCATATTTGCTGGGGACTAGTATGTGTGACTGGAAGACATTCATATGATACTTAGAACTAAACAATAAAGTACATAACTTAATCGAAGCTCATAGCAGTTAGCATCATCACCAAGAGGATGAAAAATTGAAATGCAACCCACTGGATTCTTGTATTGCTCCTTCAGCAATTTATGTAAAAGAAAGCTGGGCTGAGCTAATGAAGCCATCAATGGCTGCTACCACTATTCACTCACATTCATTACTACGAAGTGGAAGCTGTGGAAAACATTAAAACTACGTACGTTTGCCACAAGGAAAATCCAAACCCCAAATTTGTAAAACTAATTCGACTCTAGGTTCCCATCTCCAAACCACCATTCCCTTTCCCAATTTCCCAGTTGCATAGACAATAATGAAATGAAAGAATATTAAAAGAAGAAATCTACAACATGTCTTCATTTGGTGAAAAAAAGGAGGGAAAGAGAGAGAGAAGAAATCAACACGAGTGATTAAGAAGAGACGTTTTCAAGTGAATAAAAAAAAATCCATCACTGGGCGTCCATTCAAATTCCCACTATTCAGCAATAAAGAGGCAACACACCAAAAACTCTTTGGTGCAGTAGTTTGAAACTAAAAGCAGGAGAAAAGAGAATCAAAAACTTTATCACAACCAGTTGTAGATAGTTATGCAATGATCAAATAGGGTGAGGCATGCATCAACTGATTAATTCTAGACGCTTTCAACATTTTTTGTTTTATTGCTTATTAATTCAAACGTAAAATCCTAATGTCATATAAAATAATCATTACATAGTTAAGAAAATGCAGCTCTATTTATCTAGTTCATATATAAAATAATTAGAATAGTTACATAATACATATTGAGCATGCATCTGCATGGAAAAGTCTCCTAAAGAAGAAATAAATGGAACCACATAACCAACTACCTTAAATGCAACATGAGACTTGCTGGGATTCTTAATCCTAATAACCCTCCTGGTCCATCTTGAAATATATGCACAAAACTATCACTTAATCGGCATTTGCATCTGATAAAAGCTTCATATACCATCACAATTTCTCAATTTCTTTCCATTTTGGAAATCACTAAACTAAGAAGATAATGTCAAAAACAGTGATTTATCAAAATCAAAAGATAATAGCTGAAATAGATAGGAAGAGCCAATTGTATCACACAAGGGAAGTATAGACTGCTCGAGGATCCAGGGAGAGTCTGTGTCATGCATGAAGTATTGATGTGGCAACCAAAGAGAGTATCAAATAATAACCAGAGCTTGGTACACAGGGTGAATAATGATTTGGAGCAATATTAGCTGGATAATTGACAAATTAATTGACAAATTTACTTATATCTTTTGATAGAGAGGCCAAAGTAGAAGCTTGGTAGTGGGATATGCTATCCATCTAAACCGTTGACTCACAACTCAAGATACACCTGCCAAGCAGTTACAAAAACTATGAAAACACAAAGTTGTTTGGTTTGTGAGATTTAAAGTCAAGAAGAAAAGCAGCATGTGTATGTTGAGTTCTCACATCTGAGCAAAAGATGTTAAGTTCAAACCACACCTGCCCCTCCCATACCCCTATCTCCCATTTGTATAAAAAATAAATAATATGTGAAAAAAATGATCCAATCAAGTGTGTTCTGAATAAATATTGTGTAAGTTTTTATGTTAGGTTGCATAATTCAAATATTAAACAAATGTCTTACCACAAAATATAATAAGCGTGAAAGAATTAAGACTGACTCAAACTAATAAGTTACAATTTAATATATGGCGGCGTCACTGTATCTAGCTAATTAACGTATAATCTTCAAATATTTCGCAAAAGTTGGGAGATAGGGATGGGTTGGGTTTTCATTTTTCTTTCTAATTTATTTATTTATTATTATTATTATTTTTAGGTGTGGTAGGGAGTGGAGTGTGCCCACTCCATGTTGGCATTTAGGTGGCTTCCCTGTCCGATTCTAGTTCCATAAACTGGCTCTACTAACATATATGAGATCTCAAAACAACAAAAAGTTTGATTAAAGAATAATTCCCAAGTTGCATTTACAGGGAAAATATAAATGCAAAAAAGATCTACCATCTAGATGGTATCATGGCACAATAACATGCCAACCACAGGCCCTGCTTAGTTGGACCATAGAAAAAATCACCTCTCATTTCACGTATATCTCCCTATTGTTACAATGTTAATCAATTGATAAAAACAAGCATGGCATTAGCTAGTACCAATGTACACTTGAATTACACCATCAATAAATGATAAGTGGTTTCTTCACTCACCAGACAAGTCTTTCTCATGAAGAAGTTGGAATGTTTCATCCTAGTTTCCCTTGTTCTTATGTCATGTTAATGATCCTATTGAAGAATCGTCATCTGATTCCCCAGAATATTCGTCGTCTGGGTCAAATGTTCCATATTGCGATGGTGAAAAGGCGTAAGGTATGGCCAATGACATGGCCCTCTGTAATGTAGCTTTGTGGTGTACACCATGCTCTCTAGCCAATGACTCTTGTCTGGAACCTCTAGACTACCATCCTTCTGCAGCATCAGTTGTATCCCCAAATAAAATTGCAGTTTTAAGTATTCGTATTAAAGGCAATAGTTGTATGCTGAGGTAAATCCGTAGAAGGGGAAAAAAGCAGGAGATTTGATGAAAAATGCTGACAGATGCAATAGAATTCTCTATGTAGGAAGCTATTTAAAATATTTGACCATGCCTTCAAGACTACAATGGTTGGCATGAAAGAAAGAAAGAAACAACTTACTTTTAGAGCCCTTTAAGCTTCTCTCTCAATCCAAATGATGGCATGGTCAGAGGTTGCGTTATAAGAAAGAACTATATGCTCAAATCTTCCATCTACAGGCACTGCTGTTCTCACAATGGGTGGAAATCTTCCGCATCTGGGAAATAAACGGATATGAGAATCCAAATTGATAGATCATTCAAATAACAAGTTAAATTACAAATTGCCCACATAATTCATGGAAACAAGAATCATCTTTTAGATATGTGCAAAGTAGGCAAAACTTTTCTTGAGTTCTAATAGATGATTCAGATCATAAAGTCAAAAAGTGAGAGAGAAGATGTGTAGGATAAGTATAACAGAATGTGTACTGATGCTTGAACTTTCCAGTTTGTACCATATGGGATTCATGATGGTAAAAAGGTTTTCACTTTTTCGTTGTATCATTTTGTTGGTAAAAGTTATACTTGTTACCCAAGTTTAGTTTTAAAACATCCTAGTGTCAGTTAAATATTAATGAAAATAACTTATAGCAAACCTGAATGGTTTTCGCTCAACAATGTGATAAAGGCGACCAGGTGCATATAACCTTCTTGGATCTCTGAGCTTCTTTGTCTCTGGTATGCAAGTATCTATCGTGCACCTTATGCACAACAAGCATGGCAAACTGTTCAGGAAATATACGGCTATGACATTAAGGACCCTTATTTACAAGAAAAGAGCTTTAAGATTTAAAAGAACCAGAAATTGCTCTACCAGAAAAGTGAGTTAAAGATGTCCTCCAGAGGGGTTGCTGTTCGAGGCAAGAAATCATCCTGTATCAGCAAGGAAATGGCATGCTAAATTGATTAATATACTACTATATCACATGAACATTTCAAAGCAATAAGTTTCAGAGTTACATAAATGTGTAATACCAACAGTGAAAGAAAAACATTGAAAAATTTCACTTCTTTCAATCAATTTGGAGATGCAGCTGTTTATTAGACAATTACTTTGATTTACCACAGGAATAATATGATCATATGCAGTGACAACACAAACACCAGATGGAAATTTGCACTAGTTCTTCATTCTGATATTTCTTTCAACCACGCTTTTGAAGTGCATGTGACATTGGCAAGAGCATTATAGATTGTCCACTTCTGAATGTACTTGGCAATTGATTTTTGTTTCCTGAATAGGTACTTAGTCAATTAATGGTCTGAAATCCATTGTTTTGATATAAATGATCTGGTAAATATTTGTAGTTAGGTTATGTTAGCTAGAAAGAATTTTAACCTAACAGGGCTGTTTCTAAGTAAAATAGATGAGTATCAGACTAAGGACTCTCGATGCTAAACTGCACAAACTAAAGAAAGAAAGAAATCAGTTGAGACACAAAAATAGACATCTAAATTTTCTTATGTTTAAACTGATGGAAATGCAAATTGTCCAGCTGCTAGGAAGAGGTCAACATAAATTAGAACATGTATATACCCCTACGGTCGAGCAGAACCAGACAAGAGTAAAAAGCCTGAAAAGTAACTAAATAATTCTTATGGTCTTCCAAGTTTTTAGGTCCCAATATCAATGCATATCATGTAAGTAATCAGGCATCAAAAATCTCCAGTTTACATGGTTCTCAAATTTCTATTCCAGCATCATTCGTATGGCTACTCGGGAAATAATATTTTAAGGGAAAGTGATAATCTTGGAGAGATGGATAATTTGGGGATTTAAATACCATTTCTATAAACATTTATCCAAACACTTCTGCTTCCATACTCGAGAACGTAAAGCGGAAATATAGATAAAATATGTATAATTTGATATTTACGTCTTGAAACCCACAATAAGAACTTGCCTACAGCACTACAGAATTGATTACATCAGCATATTTCACAGCCAAAATAAGCGACATGCACCTAGTAGGTGCAAAAGCATAACACCTTATTCTCTTCCGGTCAATGTTCCCCAACATGTCACACTATTTTGCATCACCAGCATTGTCAATAATGCAGCAACACCTGATCCGAAGGAATGTCCTGCAAAAGTCAATGTACAGTTCTGATACTTCTGCCCCAGTTCCTTCAAAATGTCATGCTCAGAGTTGGCCACATAGCCCGCTACTTTCAATAGCCCATTGTGAACATAGACTCCATCAAATTTCTTTTTCCCAAGCTTGTTATTAACCAAAAGTGCATAATCACTCTTCTTGGCCATATTAAGCCCCCTAATAGCAAGAACTATATCGGCATGATCATGATCCAGATATAGTAAGTACGGTGGTGCTTGTCTATGTGCATCCATATAATTCCTTTTCATAATTATCCAATCTGGATCAATTCCAGACCCTTGAGGAAGCTCCCAAAGAGGGTGTCTCAGATCATCCTCGTAAACAGCCAGTATGTACCGGCAGAGCCTCGAGACAGGTTCAAACTCTTTAGCCATGGCAAGGTCCCAAGTCTCACTATCATGACCAGCAGTATGTAGACATCGCTTCCACACCCACCTTGCACATGCTAGGCAGTATACACACTCGAGAAGTGGTAAGCTACAAAGAAATGTCATTACCTCCTTATATCTAAGCATAATAACATAAATTGAAAGGAAATGTGAGCCTTATCTGATTGCCTCAGATGCAAGACAGAAAAGGGAGACAAGGCAAAGATACACTAGAAGAAGTTACCAATTGTATGCTATTCTGGAGTAGTTTCCAGAACTTGATGTGGATAACATTTTGACAGTTTATATGGTACAATTGCGCAAAATTGAAATTGTTATTACAAGCTGCATATATCAGCATATAGAAGTAACGCAAACTGATAACTGAGAATCGGACATTTCATATATGTTTCCTCTCATCTATTGGATTTCAAAGGGGATGTTTAGAGTTCCAACAAATCATTGAGGCCTCAAATTTTCGTGAATGAACAGATAAACGATTAAAGAATTACCAACAAACAGCATAAGAAAACACAAGTTTCGCCGATTCAACCTCCTTATCCCAATTGAAGAAATAGAAGGCAAAACTGCTGTCAGATTCCCACATCCTACTAAATGAGTACTAAGCAGGACACAAACACAAATAGAGCTAAATTTCAAAAGCAACCCAAGTTCAAAATCCAGTTTCGGTCCACAGTAAAGGAAAATTTTTCAAGATTAATGATCTCACCAAGTGGGTTTACTTGCAGCAAACGGGTTGCTTCCGTTAGCTTGTTTTGGGGAATGATGATAAGAGCATAACCAACGGAAAAGAAATTTGAAAGAAGACAGTGAAGGGTGTCAATTGGCATTCAACTAACTGTGTAGATGAAATTTGAACTGATAAAATTAGTCATTCATAGTTACAGAGAAGGTGGAGACCATTCTAGCGTAGACCTTCAAGGGGTAATTCACTCGTTTGGATGTGCTAAAAATTAATAAGTAAATTAAAGTGAAAATAATTCACCCAGCGTCATGATTCTATTTTTTATTATTATTTCAAAAAAAGAATGCTGATTTTTATTTTGCAAGTACAACTTAATACAAGCATTAAACAATATTTATATTGTTATAAATGAGAAGAAAAGAATAAAAAATAGAGAGTAAAATTACATATAAAACTCGTGAATTGTATATTCATTCTCAATACAAAAGGGCTATTTATAGACTTATAATACCCAAGAAAATTTTGGTAGGCAAGTAAAAACTCTTGGAGTAGACACCAAGATACAATGGCTATTCGAGTTTCAGGGTAAGTCATTCACTATAAAATATATTTACATTACTCCCCATTGAATGACTATTTATACATTAACTATCTTGTTAAAACCTCATTTGGGGAAAAACCTAATGGAAGAATAACCTACCAAACTAAGAAAAAAAGTACAATTAATTCTAATCAACTTTAGAGTGTCCAACTACTGCATCATTAAAACTTTACCAAAAAAACTCAGTGAGATAAAAACTGATCGAAGGAAAAAGAGTATAGTTGCTCCCCCTGATTTCAGCCACAATTGTTCTGATGCTTAGTTGTCCACATCTCTCCAATATCTTTAATGCTTTGAAATATATTCCGCTTCAGGTAGTGTTAACTCTTTTGAAATTTTACACCGAGGGTTAATATAATATATGTCACAGATATTTATTACAAAAAGAACTAATATATATTGCCCGTGCAATGCACGGGAAGTAACAACGGATGAAACGAAAAAAAAATCATTGGTATGCCCTCATTATCAAAAATCAACATTTTAAATCCTAAATGTAGAATTGTAGTTATCTAGACTCTGGTCAGGATGTATCCTACCAGATATGTTTTTTGGTGTAAAGTATAACGCGATCTAGATATGTCTAACTCGGGTATGAATGCGAAATTTAAATAACACCAGAATGATTACACATAAACTCAACTGGGAAAAACTATGGGCACTCTTACCACGGGACAAATAAATCAACTAATTAAGAAGTGAGTTTAGTACAGAGAAAGAATAGAAACATGCTATCACAATAGACACTAAATATTCAAAAGGTAAACTTATAAAAGACCTCCTTTTTACGCCTTTTGACAATGAGCCAACTCCCGGTACTCTTTCTTTCTCCTGCGCGTCTCACGAAACGTCTATCAAACTCTTAGAGATTTCCCGAACTCATCTTGAGATGACTTGACCTTCTAAACTACTTTCAACCTCCGTGGATATGGCCCTCGCACCAATGTGGTTGCCTACCACGTACTCGAAGTGTATGCCAAACATAAACACGTTGTGAACATGAAGTTCGGATTGCAAGACAAAGTCTCACGATATAAGAAGTAAAAATCTGCGCACAAGGCTATGCTCAACTCGTTACCCCTCGGCCTACAAAAAGACAATACATATATATGCAAGAGTTTGGTTTCTTGTGTCAGTCAAGAACCCAACTTACTATATACATGTAGTAGAAAACAAATTAAGAAAAGTTAGAAACACAATATACCATAAACTTAAACTTTCCTAATTCTAGTTGGATTCTACATGCGCCTAAATAAGACTTCTAGTTAAGCATGGTAATCCTAATTCAACTAAGAAACATACTGATTTTGCATGTATAGAATTCTTGTGCTTTAAGATAAGTACACACGCCACAACTTATCTTTCGGCTTAAGACAACTAAATTTTCATGCTAAAAATAATATCACACGATAAAACAAGTCATGCAAAAATTGTGACAATGTAAAAACATATTTGACACTTAACCAAAAATTGGAAACGCCAATATGCGAGAATTTTTGTACAACACTAAACAATTAGTCAATTTAGAAATTGCAATATAATTGTCCATTCTATCAAGAACACATAAAGATACATATATAACTTCGCGTAATGCTGTATATATGCTCAAAACTAAAATATTGTGTAAAGTAATACAATAGATTGATGAAAAGCACACCGATGGTCTTTTCGAAATAGCTTTTCCCCTTTTTAGACAATTTTTTTTAAACAATATAATACCTTATATAGTTTGAATTTAATAGATTAAAGTTTACCCAAAAAGGGAAAAAGAAAATATGAATGTAACATAATTTTATTGACATCAATTCCCAATGCCCTTTTCCTTAGGTTAATGCCTGTACATGTCTCACTCGAAAAGTTAAAAAATAAAAAAAAATAAAAAAAAAGATGCAACAACGCCTACATTAATTTAGAACTACAGTTAATAATAATACTTGATAGAAAGAAAATTATTCTAATTTAGTACTATAAAGAAAATTAGCATATAGTTTAGCATCCAAAAATTATTCTAATTTAGTACTATTAAGATTTTATCACATAATATTTTTTCCTTTTTTTGTCCAAATCTTATTCCATTTTAAAAAAAATGGTAAACAAAAATGAGAATTCATACAGCACAAACATACAACATTTTTCCCACCACGACATGTATAATTGAAGAAACCAATCAATTTCAGGGAGTACCTCGACCTATCACCAACTTCAAAAATAGGGAAATTAAATTAAGGACATTTAATCATGGGTACATGTTAGGTGATGTAGGCAACCATGTTGCAAGAACTTCAACTTATGTATTTGTGACCAAAAGAGTGTTCAAACTGTTTGCCATCTGCAGTTACAACAGTCCATCCATCAGGCCAAACAAAATAACACCAAACAGGCCAATATTTTTTCCCCTTGAAAATTTCTAAACACTTTAAACTAAATATTAGGGGTGTGTAAAAAAATCAGGACCGAGTGAACAGGACCTAAACCGGATCGAACATGCCAGTCCCGGTCTGGGCTTTGCGGCCAAAATGACCGGTCCAGTCCAGTCCGGTCTTAGGTTTTCTTTTGAAAACCCAGAAACCCGATCAAAGACCGGTTGACTTTTTTCTTTTTTTAAATATATAAATTGAAACCCGATTTTCACTTTCATAATATTCAAGAGGTAAGAATCAAAACTATTTTCTTTACACAGTCACTTGCACAAAGGCTCATATTATTTATAAGCCCCAATTATTTGACATTTTATAAAACTTTTAATGTGGGACAATTATTTAAAGTTAAAACTAAATATAAAGAACCAAGACAACTATTAATTTGCCTTAAAGTCTACAAAATTTTCTTTACATAGTCACTTACACAAATGCTCATCTTATTTATAAACTCCAATCATATTGCTTTTTTACAAAACTTTCAATGTGGGACAATTAAAAAGTTAAAGCAATACCACTAAATTTCTTTTTCAAGTTGAAATTTTTTGGCCAATAAACTTTTTTAAAAATCATCATTATTATATTATTTTTAAGCAATAGTAAAAAATAATTGTGTTAATATATGTTACTAGAATTTGTAACATTGTAAGGATTTTATTAAGGAAAATTGTTCAAATTTAGAATATGTTTATTGACTCTATTTAAGTTATATGCTATTATTATATAATATATATAAATATATTTATATATAGACGTGGAGAATTTGTGCTTATACGTCCTCTTATTTATTTAAGTAGTTTTCTTATTAGTAAAAAATGTGAAATTGATTTTTTTGCTTTTATTTTAAGTGGTAAGTGTTATTCATTTTTGACAATTATATCATTTTTGTAATATTTAATCCTTATAAATGTATAATAAAGTAGGAATTATCTATTTTTTGCCTTTTAAAATATCAAAATTGTATTGTAAAATTGTTAAAATTATAAAATAGATATAATATTTATGATTTTTACATTTATTTTCCAATTTAGGATATATATTTCAAATATTTAATAATTTTAGATTTGTTAAAATAAAAAAAAATGAGAAATACAAGTAAATCTAGTGATTATACCTTACGAAGACATATTAATACTTTTGTTACATATAAAGCCTTTCTATTTGTTTGTTATAAACTTTGTTTATATGTGGTTTTTAAGTTTCTAAATCTATAGAAAAATTTTTCACAAGTTCGGAAAAGTCTCAAAAAAACCGAATTTATTACCCGAGTCCTAACCGGGAGTAAAACCGTTTGGGCTTGCCATTTTGAGACCGAGACTGAACCAAAAATATTTCGTCCGGTCTTGGTCCTTTAAAAACCCGGGACCAAAACCCGTTTGCACAACCCTACTAAATATATG
The DNA here is from genome assembly GCA_963692815.1 of Nyctanthes arbor-tristis. Classification (NCBI taxonomy): domain Eukaryota; kingdom Viridiplantae; phylum Streptophyta; class Magnoliopsida; order Lamiales; family Oleaceae; genus Nyctanthes; species Nyctanthes arbor-tristis. Next base: position 60,582 of record CAVNYN010230773.1, read on the forward strand.
CAAAAATGGTCACAATCAGCACTATTCTTCTTCAAACAAAATTGCACTGGCTATCTGGCTCTATACGTGAAGACAATGTCTGTAAGCATTGCTTTGACTCTGACCCTGCATATACCAAAGTAATATTAGTAAGCTTTATTTTTTCTATTTATAAACTCACCCATCATTGATTTGACAACTACTCAATAATCACCACACATTTTAAATTTTAATTAAATCTCCACCACTCATTTTCACATTTTATAAATTCTCTTTATAAATTTACTTTATAAACTTAACCAAACGAGTCCTAAATATTAATTCTGTCAAGGCCTTAGTTATAGAGATTATATGAAGTCACCCATTGGCATATCATTGAGTTGGAATCTTGTCTCTCTCTCATTGATGTTACTACATGTCTTATCAATGCTCTATCAAATCAAGTGACCAGCCAACCTGGTATTTTCAATCTCTTTTGGCATTTAGAGGCAAACATGCTATTTTCAATCCCTCTTTTGGCATTTGCATGCGCCTCGTTTGGAACTAATAGCCATGTGTCTCTGCATATATTTTAAACGTATTGAGATACAAAAGGAAATATAAATAATTTAAATTGCATAATGATTTTCAAAAGAATGAGAACTTTACTAATCTGTGATGCAGTTTTAAAAAATGTAAGGTAGTGATAGAGTGCGGGGTATCCATATTATCACTTTAAGTTGTACTATGCAAGCATAAGCTACGCACCTTAGGAAATACATTCTCATCCTTAGCTATCCTTCAAGCGTGAAGCTTGGATGGCTTCCTTTCAGCATAAAACTTGGATGGCTCTGTACATTTGACACCACTACTCCAAACAATTGCTCAATACGCATACGTGCGAACTAAAGGAAACAAAAATTTGCAAATGTGGTTATCCTTAATTGATACACAATATTATTCAAAATTATTTCTATACATCTGTGCTATATATAACACATGAAAGAATATATTCATACAATCTTACCTATGCTTTTCTTGTTATATATGCTTCTTAGAATTCTAATATACAATGCCTTATATTAGAACATAATGCTTTTGATGAATTCTAGTATACAATAATGCTTATATTAGAATTGCTCCACCTTTTATATAGTTCTGGTAATGAAAATCATCTTCACTTAATTAAAAAAACTCCGCAACGATACCAAAATTTATGAACTAAGATTGAAGCAAATGGTGCAAAAATCAAGATAAAATGAAGTGTCCCAAGTAGGGGTATATTCCTACAACCAAGATCAAATGTCTACCTGAAAACCAACTTCAAAACCAATTGACCCGGAAAACTTGCTTAAAACTTAGAGAATAATGCAAAACCGATTGACTTAAAACAAGATTTTTTGACCAAAATCAATTTCCTTTCTTCCTCAAAATCAACAGACAAAAGAAGCAACTTTTCATGTTCAACAAAGTAATTCTTGAGTTCTTTCTATGCCAGAAGGGTACCCCAGAGTGTTGGTTTGGAAGAAATTAGGCTCGTGATCTGAGTTGTTGGTCACTATTTCGATTGAAGCATTTGCAGTACGTCGGCCATGCTTCCCGGTAGTATATGTGCATTGCTTCCCAATTATCCTCGATTGCTCAAACCTCACCACCGCCAAAGGCTTAGCAGTGGGTACAGTAGCCCAATCCTCTTCACCTCTCATTATCAGCTTCTCAATCTCAGGTTAACAGATCACGTGGCTATTTTTTCAAAATTAAAAAATGCAAGAAACTTTAAAATCACACAAAGCAAAAGATTACCCAAAACTAATCAGAAGCGCACACAAAGGAGAAGATTACCTTTAAAAAAAAAAAAAGAAATTACAGATGCACCGATACTGTAAGAAAACTATTCTCAAAACAATTGACGTATTCCCAAAATGGAAACTACTATGTGAAAACAACTCAAAGAGAGTCATGTTATAGGGGTCTTGAAATTATGTTATGCTATAAAACATCAGAAAAGGCACAAGAGGAGGCTAGAGTAGAGTAGACTTACAGGAGAAAACCATCATGTCACAAACACTCTCATTAAACAATTTATGTACAGACATATTGAAGGAATGAGATCCGATTACATAAAGCCTGACGCCTTTCTCATGCTAGCAAACGAAATTTCGAAAACCCAAAATCTAGGAGAGGAAACATCAAAAGCTTAAGGGTAACAGAAATTCATTTGGAGATTTTTTTGTCACTCCAACATTTTTACAAATAGTAGGCATGCAACCCATTAAGATTAATAAATTAAAAACCTCAGTAAACCTTAATTCAGTGTTAGTTGTACTATTACAGAATAGCAATTTGAATAGAAATACTTACTTTTTTTTATTGAAAATTTATCATAAAATTGAAATATCCTCAACTAATCATAACCTAAAATTAAGCCCAAATAACGTATAGCAAAAATAGATAAAATAAAAAAATAAAGATAAGGAGCAATCAAACTGATAAGTTTAAAAAGCTTCCACAATCGGCATTTGTGACTGGCTGCGAGGTCATTCAAGAAGTAGATCCAACCTTCTTAACGGCCTTCACCACATCCATGCCCTCAACGACTTGCTCAAACACCACATGTTTTCCGTTAAGCCACTAAGTTTTCATAGTGCATTTGAAAAATTGAGATCCGTTGGTGCTGAGACTGGTGTTGACCATGAAGAGTACACGGGGTTTGTTGTGCTGCTTCAGCTTCACGAAGTCCTTGTCGGTGAAATTTGATCCGTGAATTGACGCTTTTCTCTCTGGTGCAGAGTGCGTGAAGAGCATACAGCAGTGCGGAGGACAACGTTGGCGAACAGCTCCATGTATGTATGCTTGTATAGATAGAGAAACTGATTCAAATTTACAAAGAGGAATTGGGAAATAATGAAATTGGATTTGAGACAGGGGCTTAAGTTTGAATTTCTCTGCATGGGAAGTGGAAAACGCGTGAATAGAGCGTCAGTTCCCAAGAAAAAAACTTTTAATAATGAAAATACTACTAATGAATTGAGTAATAACAACAAAAGAAAAGAAAAAAAAGGGGAAAAAAAGAAAAACAAGGTAGCTGAGTTTAAGTGGGAAAACTGAGGTGGGGCTCATAGAAACTCATCTGCTTTAATATTAAGTATAAATATGCCTCTTTAAAACATTACAAGAAAAAAATCCAAGCGCGAGAAAAAGATTACATTACTTTTTGAATACGTCATTGATGTTGTCTCGCTAAAAACCTTGCTAGAAAAACCCATTAAGACAAAACGTTAGTCAAAGGAAAAAGAGTACAATGCGTGTCTCTATCATAGTAACTAACAATATATACAAGAACTTTGTGATAGACTCAATTCCACATTGTTAGGTGAAGAAAAGGAGACCAATTTATAAGTTAGGAGATCCACTTTATCTGTTATGAGGCCTTTTAAGTGAGAATTCAAGAGCAAAACCGTGAGGGCTAGACCCAAAGCAGATAATATCATGTCAAAATGGAGCGGGTTGTCACAGATGATATCAGAGACGAGCCCAAGTTGAAGTGTGGTCAACGAGAACGTTGGGCCCCCTTAGATAGGGTGATTGTGATAGTCTCAATCCCATATTACTTGAGTGAAGAAAAAGAGACCAGTTTATAAGTTAGGAGATTCACTCCATCTGATATGATGCCTTTTGAGTAAGAACTCAAGAGCAAAACCTTGAGGGCTAGGCTCAAAGCGGATAATATCATATCAAAGTGGAGCGGGTCGTTACAAACTTTAAGTTCTTTATATACTTCATCTAAGCATACCAGATCTAATGATATATTTTCATATATTGCCAGTCAAATGAAACGTCAAAATTCAATAACATCCACCACATATTTAATATATTTTTGCATAACCATTTATCGTCATATTATTGACATTGTAACAATCTGCATGATTGTCTTTTGATCTTTGTCAATATTCAATGTCAATAATTTTGATGAAATTGATTCATCATCCGCGCTATTTATTGAGCTCATGAATATGTGCAGTCGATTATTATTTCTCGTCGATTCCATCAAATCTCAGCATATACATAACTTATCAAGATCTTTTTATTCAAATAATTTCAGGTACCTGGGTCTTTTTAGACACTTTTTAATTATTTAGGTCTGTATACTATTTTGGAGTATATGGCTCAAAAAGACCATTACAAGTATCTGCTCCATATTCGTTTTCATGGATCATAATTTTGGAATCGACCATGCCGTATTTCAGACATGTCATTAATACTTCAAATCCTCTAATATCAATTCCAGTTGGAACATTTAACATAGTATATCTATTGGCAACTATACAATCAATAATCTTGAAATGCATACTATTTTACAAACTTTAAGCTTGAATTATATATGTGAGGAGTACAATTATGCATTTCATATACTTGTTATCAAATATCAATTACTCTGTCTAATACTTAGAAGACTATTTAATTTAAGAAATAGTCTGAAAAACATGACATAATAGATCATCCTTCATGGATGAAGTATATAAATAAATATTCAAATCCATCATATATTATCAATATTACAATAATATTCATCTTAGCTATTATGGTCGAGCGATTACACAAATCGCGCTTATCAACTTTACATGAAGGCTTCTGATTATAAGCCAAATATAGATGGTGTCATATGCTATATTGACATGTTATATAAGAATAATTCTGTAAGTAAAATATTAATACCACTTAAACACAAATGAATATTCTCAATTAATAGTATAACAAATAAATTGAAGCGTAAAATATTATTTTTTAATCATAGACGATTAGTATCCTAATCAATATATGGATAATTAATGACTTTTGTGATAAAATTCACTAGCAATATACATATATCTTTTATGATATCTGGAACATTTACTCATAATCAATAAGTTATGCAAATATTCTCGTAAACTTCTAGTTATGATTTTGACGTGTGACATCTAGTAGATCCAAATTCATTAAATGTTTAGAAGGTCCATATAGGGATGAGTGGTCCTACACGGTTCACCATGAATATTTCCTAGATATATTTGAAACTCATTTCCAAATAGCTAGTGATTATTAATAGTTAAATTGCTTGAGAACTTACAGCATACAAGAATTCTTTAAGGTGAAAAAAATCTATTAATTTTTTTACATAATTCTCGATAATTCTTATTATCAATAAACCGGGATGGTCAAACCGGTTATGCCAAATAATAATATTGAACTTCCAGTTCAATATAACAAGTAATGTATTTGAACAATACAACCAAAACCTTTTAAGCAAGAGACATCAGATTCTCAACCATAGACATGCCGCAACGGAGAATACTGATAATAAATAACTAACTTTATATGAATCATCACTACAACATGTAATATGGCATGATCTCAAGCAGAAGTTGAGAATTTTGTCTACATAGACAATGGTCTAACAATTAACTGAACAATTTTGCTAAACCATTTTGAATGTAGACATGGGCAACTAAATGTTCAATCTCAATTCCGATTATCATATAATAATCATTGAATGCTTGAAATCAAAACTCACCAGCATTATCAAGACGAATTTTCTTGATTGAGGGATTGAGTTTTTTAGTTTTATTCTATGAACAAATAGTCTAGTAAGCGCCGCATTTCTAATAGAAAGCAAGCGAACATCGGACCATTTAATAGAAGTATCAATCAATACTATAAATTGATAAATGATCCACATAGTGAGTATATCTGCCCATATATATCTCCATGAATTCTTTCCAAGAAAATTGAATACTCAATATTAACCTTCATATTAGAAGGTTTGATGACCAACTTGCCTTACTCACAAGTAGCACATGAAAAGTCATTTGCTAAAAGAAACTTGTAGTTTTTTATATTATACATATGTGAATTATCTAGAGCATCAGAGTTACTTATGTACGGCCAAACATATTATGCCAAAGTATAAAGTTCTTTCAGTCAACGAACTTCAAGTTCATGACATGGTTTGTCTCAATTGTTTTTATGAAAGTATAGTACATTCTAGGTGGTAATGCCGAGAATTTTTCCTTTATTTGCGTTCGGCCAGATACAAAGGAATTTATGCAAAAATATTATTACCCTTTTGCATTATCTCAATGTAATCTCCAATAAATATCTTTAAAAATCAGTAAATTTCTCTTGAATTTGCTAAAGTCCATAATCAATATACAATTTAGTATTATTTGTCAAAATAATACATGTTCTTTCGGAGCTTTTGATGATGTTCGACACACCTGATATGTAGCATTAACATTATTTTCAGCTAATGTTAATTCAAAAAGTACTTTATCTTGAATAATGATGTGTGTAGTTGCACGATCAACTATAACAATTTATTATGATTAACCATCAATCAGGTTATTAATATTCTATTTTGGATCGGCAAAGAAATCATAAACGTCAAAGTGAGTCTCTACTTGACCGTCGTAATCAAGGAAATTAGTCTCCATTTTTCCTTTTCCCTCGATTGACTAGAGATCTACGAAGTATTTTTTCGTACGACTGGTACGTGCTCAATGCGCTTTCATGCTCCCTTTTAGATGAGTTATCATTATTGAATGCTTTTATGTATCAATTTTTAGAGCTTTGTTCATGAGTTTTTCCACGTCTTCGCCCACGGTTCACGATGAGATGTTGTATTTACTTCAAGCAAAGTAATGAAACCAGTGAGACGTGACTCATGATTTTTCATATATCATGTAGATCTTTGATAGTAAGATACTCAACTTTCAAGTTATCATACAGATGATAACGAAGGAAACTAAGTGCTTTTACACTATTTTTATATGTGTTTCCTTCTTTTATTGTCTTATTCAAGCCATTTGATTTCAAATGATCTAAAACAACAAGGATCCATGACAAATAATTCTTGCAAATATATTATATGCAACTGACTAAAATTTGGCGATATTGCCTATTAGTATAACTTTATGATATTTAAAATCATAAATTAAATATCAACAGGATATGATATTTATATTCTCTTTCAGAGAGTATCGTTTCAGATATTACCAATATCTGTTGTCATCAAGACATATGCTTCTTCAGAGCATAGTAAATTATACTTTTTGAAATAACTTAGACTATTACTACTCAATGAACAATAACTCTATATTTTTCAGGAATATTGAATTACCAAATAAGTTAGATCTTTAGATCCAATACCAATTGCTCTTCTGGAGCATGTAACATTCTTCAAAATATTACAATTGGTTGTGCTACTTCGAGAGTAACAACTTATTTAATCTAGCTAAAATAATTAACTAAAAGTAAATAATACAATAACTAATAAATAATACATATAACGAAAAAGAAACAGTTGTTTCATAATGATCAATATGAAACATTCTTCACGAATATCTGTTTACTATATTTTTCTTCAAGAAAATACATATATAAATATCATATATCGTGCTATTTAGGAGCACATCATATTCAATTAATTAGAATATGACGACACCATATCGTGTTTTTCAGGAATCATAATATATTAATCTTAATAATCTTCAGGACTATTAAGAATTAGAGAATCGTATTTCTTCATGAATTACAACAAATCGTATATGACTTTTCTAAAGCCAATTATATTCTTATAGAATATGAGACGTAATTGGTGATTCTTTAGAAACCACAAGAATAATATATGTCAAGACTTTTCAAGAGCCAATCGTATTCTTCTAGATTATGAAAGATAAATTGTGATTTTTTATCAATCATAAAAGATAATATCTAAATCACAATAATCTTCAGGATTATTGATAGATTTTGAAATATTGTGTTTTTTCTGGAAACATGATAATATTATTGATTCATAATCAACATTCCACTATTGAAATAATAGTGTTAAATGTGTTTGATAATCAAAACAATAATGGAATAATATTATATATGGAAGCATAGAAAAGATATCATAAAAATTTAGACAGCTTGTGGTATAAATAATCATGAATAGAAAACAATTGTTATCACATGGGTAATGTTTTGCTAGAAACAACCGATGGCTCCAATTCGGCAAACCAATTTGTGATGCGCAGCATATAAACATTCATCGTACATTAAGCAATCGCACGTGCAGCCGCAATAACAACCTATACAAGAAAAGCTTATTTGAAAAATTTAGAGAATCGTGTTGATAACGTGTTATAAACGAGAAGAAAATAATAGAAAATAGAGAGAAAAGTTAGATAGAAAACTCGTGAATTGTATATTTATTCTTAATACAAGAAGGTTATTTGTAGACTTACAATCTCTCAAGAAAGTCTTAGTAGGCAAGTAAAATACTTTTTGAGTAGAGACCAAGATACAATGACTATTAAAGTTTCAGAGTAAGTCATTCACTGTAAAATATATTTATAACACATACTGAGTTTTAGAGAATATGAAAAAAGTCAAAAACAGATGTCTCTAAGATAAATATATAGGATTTTTCTTACTTTATTTAAAAGCATTTTTAATCTTTAATGCATAGAAAACATGCTGGAAGTTTTTGAAAATTTTCAATCTAAAAAGTTCGACAATAAAGAAAAAGTGCCTAAAAGATCATAATTTCGTATTTGATTTTCATAAATTTTGATTCTCGTCATGAAACAACAATTGACACTGGACATTCAGCCTGAAGAACTGAGCTCAACCCGACAAGCCGACCAGGTTGGTTGGTTTCGATTGAGTTAAGCGTCTGAAGAAATATCTCTAAAAGACTTATTATAAAAACCGATCAAACACGGCAAATGTTTAGTCAGTTTTGAGCTCTCCAATTGATAAAACGAGCTACGTTGGTCGGCCCAAAACCGGACAGATGCCGGGCCTTCTTGACTCTTTCACGTTGGTTGCATTATACTAATTTTTATATTACTAGGTTAAAAAACACATCTTCCACGTCAAACACGGATATTTTATATACATACCAACCACCCTCGAATAATTCTGCAAGTGGAACGACTAGCGAAAAACGACGCCGTCGCTCGAACAAAACGAAGCCCTCTGCCGCTAAAATGACAATTTTACCCTGAGTAGCTCTTCATATCCCAAACAAAGCCTGATACCCATTTCAGTATAAAGGGCTCCCCTGCCGCAAAACCCTAGTTTTTCTTGTTGCCCCGGCTTCAGATTCCAGCGGCAGATCGAAGAAAGGTAAACTTGCAATCTTCATGATTTATGTACTTAATAGCTTATATATCCACACATTCTTGCACGCGTTCCGCTTTTCTTTGTTTACTATGCAAGTACATGCATCTGTGCTTTCAACCTGTACAACCTCTCTCTGGGTGTGTGTTTTCTTAGACAAGCTTAATGTGAGTATTGTTGAAAGAAATAAAAACCGAGTTTGAATTTTGTCTGGTGTATAGGTAATGGCTCCAAAGCAGCAAAAAACCGGTTTATTTGTTGGCCTGAACAAAGGCCATGTTGTAACGCCTAAGGAATTGGCTCCCCGCCCTTCTGATAGGAAAGGGGTAAGTTTCCTGTATGCCTTCCTGGATATTTCAATTTTGCTTTTTATTATATTTTAGCTAAGTTCAAATTGATGACATTCATATTCCTTGTATTTAGCTTTACAGCACCTTCTTTTGAGCTTAAAAATGTTATTATAAGTAAATGTGCTTCATAGTCACAACTGAGTAAGTTATAAAGCCACAATTTTTCAACTGGAAAAAATGGTTATGTTTATGCAAACTTGTTTGGCACTTATAGCTGCTCTTTACTCATATTCTCAAACCCTTCAGTTGAAATCATTAAGTAGTTCAGTATGCAAGCTCATTACCAATCATTTCTACAATTGTGTTCTAAAAGTGAGCCAGATTATTGGACAGGTATAGGCAAAATTTTGTTAACTTCAGCCAGACTTTATTAACTGATTATATGGTTATGTTAGCATAAAGATGTCTGTCAACGACCACATTCCAAATAGAATTTAGACTTCAGAAGTAGATCTTTTTTAAGGTTTTCAAAATTAAGAGTTGGTATCTAGTCTTTTATTAGACGCTCAAAGTTGAGAATGAGTTATCTCAACCTATTTTTTTCTTATTGGTCCACTCAGAAAACAAGCAAGAGAGTGCACTTCGCCCGGAGCCTTATTCGGGAAGTTGCTGGGTTTGCACCGTATGAGAAGAGAATTACTGAGCTGCTTAAGGTTGGCAAGGACAAGCGTGCTTTGAAGGTAGCTAAGAGAAAATTGGGCACTCACAAGAGGGCCAAGAAGAAGAGAGAGGAGATGGCTTGCGTTCTCAGGAAGATGAGGTAATGTTCTGAATTGATGTTGTTGCCATTCCTCTGACTGGCTATATCAGATCTCTCAGCATACATACATTTACTAAGATTGTTAATTGAGAAATCCTAATGACGTACTTGCATAGGAAGTGTGGATTGAGGTCTGAAATTAATTTTACCAAGTTTCCATTTTGGGTTTGAAGACAATGATTAACTCCTATGCTATTTGCTGTGTACGTAGAGATGCTGGAGGTGGCGAAAAGAAGAAGTGAAGTGTTTGTTAGGCCTCTATTGTTTTCAGAATGGAACTATATTTCATCATTGTGTTGGCATTGGATTAGATATTACTGTTTTGTTTGGCTTTACAATGTATTTGGTTTTCTTTTAAATACAATTATGGCCGGAAAATCCATTTTTGTTGATCATAACAGATGATGGTTCTTTTTGTTTCTTTGGAAAGTGAAAACATCCCATTGGTTAAACCCACTGCCACGGTATTTTTTTGGATGTTCTATTGAATGAGGCAGATTATTGGTCCTGTACGTGTTGCAATTGGTGCATGCAACCCCTTTCGGAGAGGGACCTGGTAATCTCAAATATGGTATGCCCTGGCTGTTGAGAACTGCTTGAGTAGCCTTAACGTGAATTTGACTAACAGAACATCCTCGTCTTGTCTATTGTGCTAATAAATTTGGGAATGTATGATTTCGTTGCCCCATCCTCTGACTATTGTTATGGGGTTAGATGTGGTTCTGTTTATAGAGTTCGATTATCTCAAATAAAAACAGTCAAATCATAAAATCACGTAGTTTTGTGGAACTACTTGGTAGTTTCATATATGTGGTTATTTTTTATTAGCAGTTGACCTCTTTGATGGAGCTAAGGCGTTGCTATGCGTTACTAGAAAATGTGTAAACATGCAAAAATTAAATGTTGCTCCTTTCGTCTCATTAAAGTAAGTTTGTATTAGTAATTTGTAAACTTGCAAAAATTAAATATCGCTCCTTTCGTCTCATTAAAATAAGTTTATATTTTTCTTCATTTTTTCAAATTATAAGCTACTTTTCTTGTGGAAATATAATTATATTTTAATTTTCTTATTAGTCTCTATTTAATTTATATTATTTTCAATATAATAAAACTTTTAAAGTAAAATATCAGACAAAAGAAACGGCATATTAATAAAATATGTTAAAATTTTATTTTGTTCAATATACATAATTTAAATTTTCTCAATCTTTATAAAAATTGTAATAAACATTTCATAGAGAATCTCCAACGTCAAATGTCACGGCGAGATGGACAAGAAAGAGTGACACGCGCCAAAAAAGTGTCAATGTCATCATTGACAATATCAAATTATTATTTATAATAATGAATTTGAATGATGTGTATCTTTCTTCCCACTTGATTTTCTCTCAATTTCTCTCCCGTCCTCTCCCTCTTAAATTAATTAATTTATTGGCATAATCTACCATTTGACAGTGTCGAGATGTTTTTCAATTTTCCCCATAGTACGTGACGAGGAAATATGCCAATTGCTTCCAAGCGAGTGAATGAAGCAAATAAAAGCTCCGTTGAGAAAGAATTAAAACTAACAATTCTCTGGCAGTACTTTTCCCCCCTTTTCCCATCCTTGAGAGCCACGAAAGAACTATGGTCTTATATTATATCTAGATACAAAATTGTATATGCCTATTTTCTTTTACAAAGGAGTACAAGTCAGTCCCTCTTGAACTCTACATTCAGAAGATAAATATGGCCAAAGCAAATCTCACGAATTCTTTGTATATGCCAGCCCAAGTGAATCAATTCCCCGGAAACGTGAAGGGGGGGGGTGAATCTGAACGGAAAGACAAAATGTTAAAAAGAATTGCACCATTGAGATATTTCAATGCACTGAATGAAATAAGGCGGCGCTAACCTGCATTTGATTGTTACTACAAATACACAAGTCTGCAGACTAAAGTGCATAGAACTGCGCATACAGATGGTCCCGGATTTTGTAATATTCCTCTGATAAGGGGCCCTCAAGAATGATTTGCTGAACACTGGCACTACCTCCCTACAAAAAGTCATTTGGAATTGTTTGTCAGCAGACTAAGGTGTTACTTCATGGCTAATAAAGGACAAGGGCGAGACAAAAATCAGCCTTCCAAATTTGATTAGAGAAGTCGCTAACCTTTTGAACAGAATCTCCGACTTTACGCACAGTCACATATTCACCACAGAGCAAGGCCCCGCCAGCAAATTCTACCTGACCAGTATACAAACGTCCATCAACTTCACTGACCAACAGATTACTTGGTCAGGAAAGCTCAATATACAAGTGCAATAGTATCTGACTCTAATCTTGGCTTCTACAAGCAAGAAGCTGAGACTCCATACATAAAAAATTTCTGATGCTGTTATAACTAAAAACTAAGACTATCAAGATAGGATTTGCAGCTATAAATTTGAATATTCTCAGATCAATTTCCTTATCCAACTCTCCCTCAATCAGTTGGGATCAAAAAGCTTGTAACTTTCTCAAAATACATTGACAACATAAAATGGAGCAGTAATTGAAGAATAAAACATTATTTACAAACGTCCATCAACTTCACCGACCAACAGATTACTTGGTCAGGAAAGCTCAATATACAAGTGCAATAGTATCTGACTCTAATCTTGGCTTATACAAGCAAGAAGCTGAGACTCCATACATAAAAAATTTCTGATGCTGTTATAACTAAAAACTAAGACTATCAAGATAGGATTTGCAGCTATAAATTTGAATATTCTCAGATCAATTTCCTTATCCAACTCTCCCTCAATCAGTTGGGATCAAAAAGCTTGTAACTTTCTCAAAATACATTGACAACATAAAATGGAGCAGTAATTGAAGAATAAAACATTATTTACAAACGTCCATCAACTTCACCGACCAACAGATTACTTGGTCAGGAAAGCTCAATATACAAGTGCAATAGTATCTGACTCTAATCTTGGCTTATACAAGCAAGAAGCTGAGACTCCATACATAAAAAATTTCTGATGCTGTTATAACTAAAAACTAAGACTATCAAGATAGGATTTGCAGCTATAAATTTGAATATTCGCAGATCAATTTCCTTATCCAACTCTCCCTCAATCAGTTGGGATCAAAAAGCTTGTAACTTTCTCAAAATACATCGACAACATAAAATGGAGCAGTAATTGAAGAATAAAACATTATTTAATGAGCACACAAGAAAATATTTCTTTTTTAAAACAAACGGAAAATCAGGATACCTGGACCCCCTTGCTTGCAAGATATTGCTTAAGATCTGGCATTTTTATATCACCCACCAGTACTGTCTTGTGTGATGGAGCAGGAGTTGAAAGAGGAAGTAGAGACAAGGTGCCGTTTTCTGTCTCCCCTACTTCAGCATCAACCCAGGCAATTTCGTAATCTCCAAGCTGCAAGCAGAATGTAAATTTGAGAGAGAGAGAGAGAGAGAGATTACGACACCCTAAGTTCAGCATACATCTATTTGATTGGTACTTAACTTCTTGATTTTACCATTCCAGCAGTAAAATTTTCGGGGAATAAAATGTATCTCCAATTTCAAGCAATTGAGTTTAATAATAATAGCATGTATAAGCAGCTATTTACCTTCTTAAATAGAACATTGCTCATTAATTTCTCAGAAAGTCGAACCTACGTAACAAAGAAAAACACAATTGAGTAGAACTACAAACTCAGTTGCTATATGTCTAAAAAATGAATGGTTTCTTCAAATTTTTTTTTTTTGGCTACGGACAATAGAAGCATACTTTATAAGCGCACAAATCTGAAGTGACATCAATTGATTCTTCAATTTGAGGAGCGTACACATGGGGACAAACATTTTTCAAACAGTGTTGTTTTAAATGCTCAGTGGCTTCTGCTGATCCATGCACCAAGACCTCCAAAACAAAAACATTACAGGGACAAAATCAAATCCCAACATAAAATGCTCTTATGAATATCATATGGTAGCAACCAAAATAACAATATAGAATTTACATTATATCACAAACGAAAAGAATCAAGATGAGATTAATAATGGATAGGCACCCTCCTTTTCTCGCATTATCTGCCATTTCTCACGCTCAGAGCGAACTAGTAATTATGTAAGATCTAGAAAGATTCCCCACATTACTAAAGATTATTTGACTCTGAAAGTGGTTGATTTTCTTCTCAAGTTCTGACATTAGCATATTCACACTATGTAGTATTTCAATAATGCACAGCAAATGAAATTTATGAGGTGTTTGATTCCTTTATGGAAGCACATTATAATCCCACCTTCCACTGATTTGAGAACTGCTCATGTATAACCACAAATTTCAAACTTTTATTAAATCTATAACTCTCATTTCACCTCATTATAATTCAATTTGAATAAAGAGATTCAAACAGCCACTTATTTTATTAACAGTCAAGACATAATCCAAATTGAATGTATTAAAATAACAGAATGATGAACTTACAAGCTTTAAGGGGGATACTTTGGCAAGGGTTGATTTGACCGACCGGCCATCAGAACGGCCTTCAAAGTCCATGTAAAGCAATGAACACTTGACATAGACCTGCGAAGTATATAAAAAATGTCAATGTGATTTCCTTTTCACAAGGAATAAAAATGCAGAGAGAGAGAGAGAGAGAGAGCCTTAGATATCATCCGCTTTACAGTAATAAAGCTAAAGCTAGTTCTAGTCAAGAGCATGCGGTAGCCTTCAAGAAACTAAAAGCAGTTGTTGACTTACAGTTTGCTCTGAAGATACTACTTTTGATGGTGTTGTATCCAGTATAAGACTTGCAGATGCTTCATCAAGCTTCCCACTAAGGTCGTCTTCAGCCTAGAAAAAATATATTGGACATGTAACTCCCATCAGAAGAGCCGAATACTTTCAGTACCATGGAGGGAGTATTCTCAATGCCTTGGAGTGAATGCGTATGTGTTTTGGATTAGAGAAACCAGCAAGTTATGGCAAGACACTTTTTCAAGTATTCAACCAAATATGTTTATTATGTCTCACATGAATCTCTGACAATTATTCAAGCACAAAATTGCCACCCTTTGCATGGAAAGAGAAATGTGAATGTAAAATTAGTAACCAAACAACCACAACTGCAAACCATTTTTTTTTTCCTTTTCCTCTCCTTTTCTTTTGAACCTATTCCACCTGTTGGTACACCTAACACAAGGTTAAATGATTACATGTATGTAAACATTTTTCAGCATAACTTGATGCAAATTTCTTCTGATTTTATACATTTTCACTTCAATCCCTCCAATAGTGTCCTAAAGACTAAAGGTAATCCCTGGATCCAGATTCAGAATGATTAACTTTTTCGAAATGATCAGAAAGAGTACAAAAATATCTAAATCAATGGGTCACCATCTAACCACCTTCCATTGTCTGAATTTTGACATTTTTGTTATAGAAACTCACTGGCATAGAAGCATGGTCCATCTCTTCATTGTTCCTTGTATAGTCATCCAGATTGATCATTTCGCCAAAATCATCCCATTCAGCAGAGTTCTCATAGAAGGGGAACATTGGGCCCGCACTAGGTGGGGGAACAAATCCATCAATCAATACATCCCTATAAGCACTAAATTGCAAACCAGCGGCTGCAAGAATGCAAAATATGGAGAACATATTATCATCAACACTCAAATTTATATAAACCCAGGCATACGGTAATTGACTAAATCATATGCCAAAGGGAAAGAAAGGACCTTTTTTTTGGCATTTCTCATCATAAATAAAGAAAAGCTAACTTCTTGACATCAAGTGCCCATACGCAAACCCATTTTAATGAGAAATAATGAGAAATAAGAGAGAGAATGAGTGGGGTTGATTGGTGGAGATTTGTGCAGTACACGCGGTCCCATGAAATATGTGGATGTAATTGGTTTGATCTATTTTTATTTAAAGTAGAAACTGTTTGCAAACAGGGGCCAGATATAAAATGAACGTCTATTTATAGGTAATAGTTTACTTAATTTCTTACGCGCAGGTAACTTGGCAAGATCTTATTTTCCGACACATCACATCAAGTTCAAATCAAAGGCCATCACATGGCCACATGCATGTATGTAAAAAATTAAGTAAAAGTTGTATGTACAAATAGATTTATTGATATAAAATTCTTGTCATTTTCCAGCAGCACCATCCATACCATCAGTTTAGCATTGAATAACCCAAAAAATTGACCTTGAATTCCTTCTATAATTATTTACCCTCCAAGGGTATCCACTTTTTAGAAGTTCTACATGTTATCCAGTTGATGCAAAGTCAATTCTCTAAAGAAAACTGTGGAAATAATTTTTTTTTCTAGAGGTAATTTCTGCTCTAAGTTGCCAAATAAAAAGGTGGTGTTGTAGTTGAAGAATATCATACCATTTGAAGATGGCTGCGTAATTTGAGCATCAACAACCATGGGGTCACCTGCAGAAAGGTCAGCACCAAGAGATGCTTTAGATTCCTCCTCTTTCAACAGAGTAGCTTTAAGAGCCTCCTCTTTCTTCCGATTTTGTTCTTCTTCATAAGCAGCTAATTCCTCTCCAACCAAGGGAATTCGCTTTGACATGGTAACTTTAACAGCTCTAGGTGGAGGATCTGACTGAAGCATTCTCGCCAGCGTACCAAACTACAAAATGATGAAGTTAAACATTCACATCAAACATTTTAATAGCAGAGCAAAATATTTCTCTTGTTTTCCGTCTTTCATCTTGATCAAAAAAACATGATACTGATTTATGGCAGCAGAGCAAAATCATTGATCTCTTCAACTTTATTAGTTTGAAACCTACCCTTTCTAAAAAAAGACTTAAAATAAAAATGATGGGCTACAGATTGACTAAAAGCGTCATGCAGTACAGTTAAAGCGTTTCTGGGAAGAGCAAGATCGAACTCAAATGAAAAACAAGTAGCTTTGACAAAAAATAGTTCTAACATATTGAAAGGGAAAGAGAGATCTTAATCTCAAATTTTAAAGCAGATACAATATTTAGCT
This sequence comes from Nyctanthes arbor-tristis, assembly GCA_963692815.1. Lineage (NCBI taxonomy): Eukaryota > Viridiplantae > Streptophyta > Magnoliopsida > Lamiales > Oleaceae > Nyctanthes > Nyctanthes arbor-tristis. Next base: position 77,797 of record CAVNYN010230773.1, read on the forward strand.
CTAAGTGATCCTCAGCCTTAAAGCATTTCTCTAAACTAAAGTTTGAAAGTAAAATGACTCAGAGATGGTTAAAGAAACATCATTTCACAGAAAATCTCGGATTTGTTACCATTTCAACAAGATGGTCTGGCACAAGGCTTTTCCTATTAAAAAAGGTCATCGATGTGAAGCCTTCATTATTGATGAACAAACATTACCGGTTAACTTTTAAGGGGTCTTTGTTTCACATTATAAATATGTAAAATCTTATAAATTCTGACAGTCACAAATTCTTAACCATGACATCTCCCTCACAACTCTATCAACTTACAAATTTATAGTAAGTCGGAAGCGTGGATGCAAGTTTATGATAGCATAATATGAACTGTCAGATATAGAAAAGGTTACTTTAAATAATAATTAAAAATCAATACCAAATATTAGTGGTGATTGGTGCCTCATTCTTGAGAATAACAAAAAAGTTATAGCATCTACAACCATGAAAACCCAGCATGGTCCCGATCATGCTTAGCTAATCTTATGTCACACGAAGACAGTACTTCAACAATTAAACTAAAGACTAAATGCACTTAAATTGCTTTATTGGATCCATAAATCAGAATCTAAATAAACCTGGCCCCTCTCAGTGAAAAGTACAAGGTTCTTAGGATCAGCAGCCCATTCAATAAATAGATCATGAGAAAATCCAGCTTCTAAACTTGCCATGGATGCCAACACAATCTGAAAGAAGTAGTGTAAATGACATCACTAGTAAGCAACCTAATAAGTTATCAAAGATTATCGCATGAAAAAAAAAAAAAAGCATCTACCTTTGGGCCTGGAAAATTTTCAAGCTCATTGTTATTGATTAGAAGCCTGATGTGTCTGCAAATTGCCATGTAAGTAACTTCATGAGACACTTTTGCACAGCAGATATTTAGGCAGCATATATTACAGAAAATATTCCATGCACTGGAGGAGCAAGCTTAGATAGCAGAACAATAAAATACACAGTTCTTCAGAATGACATTGAAAGGGCCATGTTCAATTTTATGATTTTCATTTTAGTTCTATAGCAGTCCTAAGCAGTGGAACACTAGTAAAAAACTCTTCAAAAATAAATAACAAAATAATGATAATATTAATTAATGAATCAATTAATAAATCGCTAATTGGCACTATCTAACCCTAACCTTTCGCAATATTACATAATTTAACCTCAATCTTTGAAACTTGGCAATTCTAACCTCAAATCTCACCCGTTTGGTGCAATCTAACCTCTTTAACTTATAAAGACTATAATACCCTTAAATTCTAATTGAAATAAAAATTAGTAAATAAGAAATAGATAAAAAAAGAATTAAAAAACCCATATTTTGGTTATATTTAAAAAAAAAAAAAAGATTAACCAATGAGAATTTAGGGATGACAATGGGTTGGGTTGATCCCCTTCACGATCTGCCTACAGTAGTACAGGGTGGACCAAATTGATGTGCACTTTTCAATCCATCTATTGATATATTTATTATGTTTATCATTTTTAAAAATTTTTCTCATTTATTTTATATTTTTATTTCTTTTAATTAAATAGTTGCGGGAGAATCAAGTCAGGCAATTCTGGTCCATCCAACCCCATAGGATTGTGGTTTAGGAAAATACTTCTCCTTCATGCAGATCCCCATCGAGTTCACCGGTAATCGGATATTTTTTGCCATCATTACATAGGATAATATTTGACAGTGTTTCAGGCACAAAGATTAAGATTTAAGATTTGTGAGTGTGATTTAGGGGTTGTTTGAACCTCTTTATTTTTTCCTTTATAAATTCACCTACCATGATTTGACTGTTGATTTGACAATTACTCAACAATCACCACACATTTCAAACTTCAATTAAATCTCCACCACTCATTTCCACTCATTACAAATTCTATTTATAAATTACAAAAATAAAGAGCTTCAAACAAGCTCTTTTTTATTTATTTCTATTTATTTGTTATATACTAATTTTTAAGTTAATGAGAACTTGAGGGTATTATCCTCGTTTTAAGTAAAAAAAAGGTTATATTGCACTAAAAATGTGAGGTTTGAGGTTGAAATTGTCAAATTTGAAAGGTCAGGGTTAGATTGAACAAGAAGATGAAAGGTCAGGGTTAGATTACACCAATTACCCATTAATAAATATACAGAAATAAACTAGAAACAATTATTTCTTACTTCAACTGAAACGCATTGTTGCGTGTGTCTTCAAAGCATCTCGCTATTGATTCGCTCATCCACTCAAGAAAGCTCCTGGCATAGTCAATTGTACTTGATGCAACATATGTAAGGAAGAATATCGGGAATGTCAATTCTTGTTCTTCCCAATACTGCAATGTACATGGTAGGCGAATCTTACTAAATGATGGTAACAAAACAAAAGGTCTCTTTCAGAAGAGCAAGAGCAACTAACATGTTCTAGGATTAAAATCAGTTCCAGTACACGGCCAGCAGTATCCACAGGTAGCAATACATTTCCATCTGCTCTAACTGTCTTAAGTATGACATCTACGATACATAAAAACAAGGAAAATTTTCTGAGTAACTATTTGCAGCTTTTCTAAATGAACCGTGCCCAATGCAGATAAACAAATCACCGGTGTTTTTGGATGACTCTGCAATTGGAGTAGATTAAAATGACTTTTTGACTAATCCAATATACAAATTTCAAGCGATAAATAATTACCTATAAGAAAAACTTCCTGGTCCTTTTGACGTCTTGATGGCTGATTATTTAAGGCATTGTAAGCATCTGTAATTAGTACAGCAGGGCGAACAATGGATGATAAAGCAGTTTTGTTCAAATGCCTGATAGAAAAAAAGTGAGTTAGCTCCTACATCTTTGTATACATGAAGGTTGAGTTAATGTGAAACTCGTCTGCAGTCAAAAAAGAAGAGGACCTTTCTTGACGATGATTGAAGTCAACAGCATATATAACTTCCTCCCCATCTTTTGTTATCTTCCAAACGGTACCTCCTAAGAGATGACCAGCAGCATGGGGAGCAATAACTATTCCTTCTCCTTTACCTAGTGGTTGCAGCGTGTGAAATGCATAAGTCGTGGAACGGAAGGCAAGATAGTAAAACAAGCATCCAACAGAAAGATGATAAAATCTAAATTATGCTACTTTATTTTTCTTCTTTGTCCTGTCTTTTTTAATAATGAGAGTTAAGGATGCCTCTGAAGTATACTGAAAGCCGACAAAACATGGCCAAATTGGGATCAAATATAACTGACTAACAAGGGGGTGTCAAACAAGAAATTGACATAATCCTTAGGCTTAGCACTTTTCTAATTGAAATAGATTAAAAGATTATTTATTTATTTATTCATTTATTTTTTGGGTGGGGGGAGTATCTAGGCTCAAAAATCCAACCCTGATAACACAACTTGGGGAGGCAGATATGATGAGCCTCACCTCCCAATTAAAATTACAATTACTAAACGTTGAAACCATGCTTATGTGGTTAACCTAAAAGATGTTTAAATTATAGGTAGATAAAAGTGTGCCAGGGACAAATGGGCAGTGGCTGTGGGTCCTAAGAAATGTATGGATTTATCTAAAAAGAACAATCTAACAGTGAACTTGTGTGTGTGAGTCACTATCTCTTGCTAAAGCGTAACCAAAGATGCAAAGACACCAGAACCACCCCCAACACCAACAACTAGTAAACAGGAAAGAGCAATTTGAAGAAGATAATAATATTTTTAATAATAACAAATTAAAGAATACCAATTGGGGGCTGGGCCTCGCACGTTTTTAGACCAAATATCATGCAAAAGAAATTAAAGGAAAAACGTACCAGATATGTGGTAATTTTGGGAGTAGGTCAATCTGGTAATATTTTGGAATGCAAAGTCAATATCATCCAGTGTAAATAGATCGAACTCTGACACTTGCTGCAAGATAGAATGCAGTATCATATTATTAAGTAGAAAGAGAAGTCACTTACATTGGTAATATGGAACTGTGTTAAAAAATAAAAATAAAATAAAATTGAGAGAGAGAGAGAGAGAGAGAGAGAGAGAGAGAGAGAGAGAGAGAGAGGAAAAGGAGAAAAGAAAAGGACAGAGAAAGAAAGACAACCTTCAGAACATAATGACCAAGATTTCAAACTATTCTAGTTTTGCCGTCGAACCAGCAGGGAAGTTCAAAGCTCTGCTGGCACCGCTCAGTACGTATGAATTATACAGATGATAGAGGGTAAAATAATGTTTTTGCAATAAGCGTGAAACCCAAAAATCAGAGAATTTTTTATGGTCCAGAGGAAACTTTTAATTTTTGTACAGGTGCTTCTCTAATGCCCGCCCCGCTAAAGACAGAGGAGGGTCCATGACAAAATTAAACACATTAAGTCATGTTCGTTAGGTGAAAACCATGTGGGCCGCAGCATCTCCTATACCAAAGAACATGGATCCCAAGTGATGGCATGGAAACTTGCTAGAGCTAAGCCACAGCTTGAAGAGGCTAAAACACCAAGTTACCGAGTTCTAACTGCTCATATCCTAATAAGCCTCTCCAAAATCTCACCCCTATGACATATTTGAAGTGATGCAGGGTTTTATACCAACCCATTACCCTTTCCTCCAATAACAAGTCAGATTCCATGCCCCACTCAGCATAGAACCAAAACAACTGGGCAGGTTCAGATGTCTGAAGGGTGTTATACTCTGAAGTCAATATGCTTGATCAATTAGTATTCAACAAATTGATGAAACCGAAAAGAAGATCAGCAGACAATTACCAAAATAGAGTTTCACCTTCCTAGATAGACAGTGATCGTACATGGTCAGAAGGCCCAATCTGTACACAGGTTCAGTTGCAAAAACTGGAGCATCTAGTCCAAGTTGCTTCATTGCATAGGGTAAAGCGCCCAAATGAAGTGTGTCGCTATGTGACAGCAGGACAGCATCCACAGTTGAAGCTACCCTGTATGCAGTTGCAAGATTCAGCCAAAAATAAAATATAAATCATAATTCACTATTAGAATGGTAGCTATTGTAGAACTACTCAAACACAAATTCTACAAAATCCAGATTCCAGGAAGCAAACAAATATAAGTAACACTGCATGAGTAATGCAAATCTAGTTGATAGTTTAGAGCCCAGCTTTCCAGCACCGAACTTCCCCAAAGCCCATACAGTGTCCCTACACAATGAACTACTAAATACTAATCCTAATGGTAACAAACATTCAAATCCAAAATAAATAAAATCAATCCAAGATAAGTTGGGCAAAAGAAGTATCAAATCAAGCTGTTGAGCAAATGGTGGCTATAACCGGACCCAATCCCAGAAGCACTTGAAAAGAAAGCTCCAATTTTTCTCTCAAGGCATCTGCTGTCTATCATCAAAGTATTTCCCCCGCAACGCACTTTGAATTATATTTACAATAAACCACTCAAAAACTATAAAGTAAGACCTGGAAAGAGGTTGAAGCAGGGATGTATCGAACTGGTCATTCCAACCGCAATCAACAAGGAAATTGAAGCCGTCGACAGAGACTAAATAGGAAAGTGGATTCTCATTGTACACTCCAGAGAGGGGCTTCACTTGCACAGATGTCCCCATTTTTCCTCAGTGTCTTCGCCTTCACTTAATTTCTTCTCTTCCTGTGTTCACAAAACTGTCCTTTCTGAATAATTTCAAGGAAATTTTCTGTGTCTACGGAGGCAGAGGAGGGAATTTGGGTTTGGGGTTGGCCGGTTGGGGGATGGGGGCCGGGGTTTTGACATTTTAGGGAATGCTGAAACAGAAGGATCCGGTGGACGATGCATTCCGGTTCGGATCAAATCAGGACTAGGTGGGCTGGCCCAACTTTTTTTAGAAAGCAGAAGGATCCGATTTGAGTTGACATTTTGTGATTTTCTTTTTTCCTTTTTCCCCCCTTGAAAAAGGACATATTATGATTTTTAATTTTTGCAACCGACATCTTATGCTAAAAAATATAGCATAACTTTTAAACGCAATAATACAAGTTTGACAAACGATGAAAATGATCCAAAAATTATTGTTGGACTCTATAAGCTATACTAATTTTCTATAGAGACAGTGCGACTTCCGTTTACAAAGTTTATGTACTTACATCACAATACTTGATTTAAACAGAAAATAATAGGCTTCAGTATTTTGTACAAGGAAAACTGGAAAAATAATAGGTACATGAATTCAGTAACGAAGCCCAACATTAACTCTTCAAAAAAGTATTACTCGAATTCAATAATTGAGCCGAACATAAACTCCAAAAAAAAAAAAATTATATATATATATATATATATTATAAAGTGCCAGTTGCAAACCCTTCCATTTATATAGAGTCGTTGGCCCCAACTCCCATATAAATTGGACCATTGACGCCAAAGTCAATAATAAACCGAGACCGCGAAACTCAAAAATAGACTTCAGAATTTTTTTTAATATATAAATGTAAATTTTTAAATATTTTTTAATTGACATTAACAAATTATTATACCTGAGTTTTCCCCTTGCTTGTTTAAGCATACCTTTTTTTTTTTCATATTTTCCCTCTTTACTTTTGTAACTTGCCAAATAGAAGACTAATACGAACTTACCTGATGTTATCAATTTAATAAGACCCCAAACGTGACATAAATATATTGCTTGCTTACGCGGTTGATAGAAATGGAAGATAATTCTCTTTACCAAGGATATATGTGAGCCAAAGTTTATGAGATAAAGCCGAAAAGGCAGGTCAATTACATATAACTTGATATTTTCTCATTGATTAATAATCTTAACTCGTTCCACCTGGAACTTTTACAACTTTCAAAGGAGTTTGGAGCCGAAGCACATCCATAGGCTAACAACAATTTATTTATACTTCCGCCATATGTGTTTTCTCACTTAAGTTTGGTGTTGAACCTTCCCATAGCTCTGGTAGTTCCTTTCTCATCCAAGAGATGACAACTACCGGCCCCAAAGTAGATGGCACCTATGTTAGTCAAATAAGTATTGAAAATGAGTAATTAATGACAAGACGAAAAAAATCATAAGCAATGAGCATCTCCAATGCAAGAATGTAAGCGGTGCACATGTGGTACAAGACATTGACATTACAAAACTTCCCCGTTACAAATTATTATTAGATTTTTTTTTAGGCAAAAATAAAAAAGGGAAAAAAAACGGTGAAATATAATGAATAGGGGAAAGTGAATAAAATTAACGCTAGACATTATCGAGGGCAATGTCACCTCAAACATTGTGCTTGACAATGTCAAGCATTTAAAAAGACATCGCCTTGAGTCTTGACATTGTAGCATTGGAGATGCTCCAATGGTTAGAGCTACAGTAGCAATTGCTTCAGCCAAAATTTCACTTATCCAAGCCATTGGAAAATACGTCTTAAGGGGCAAAGGCTGCGTGCGCACTAGTGTCCGTGTGCTGTCTGAAATTTTGTATCTAACTTATAAGCAGTGAGCAACTATCACTCAAATAGTAGAACAGAAAAGAAATGGTGTTATCATGCAATGATGTGAAACGTAAACTAAATCATAGAAAGTCTTGCACGCATCCTCACTATGGAAGTTCAAATCATGAAGACAAGGAGATACCAGATATAGAAGAGCCGGCTGAGGAGAATGCGTCAAAATTCCAGCTGATAAAGCAGTAACCAGTCCAATTGCATAGCCAGCTAGAGCATACCAAAAATACTTGAACCCTTTTGAAGATTGTATATCTGTGGTAGCAAAGGAATCCTTGCTTTGTCTATTATCAAAAAAGAGAACCAATGCTAAAAGCATTGACGGAATAGCCTGCAAGACCACGATCAGAAAT